>BPTQ01000006.1:109421827-109485183 GCA_019973895.1 Chrysanthemum seticuspe | reverse complement strand
ATATTAGTGTGGGCTTGATCCGGTTATAAGGCCCATTAACAAGTTGGTTTCGAGTGGTGAAAAGTCCAATGAGTTCCGAGGCCCAATAGAAAAGAGTCGGGTTTGATCGTCTCGGTGTTTAAGTTCAGTGCTGGTAAGCAAGTGAGCTATTTAAGGTGATACGTGAGTTACGTCTCGTAGTGGTTGACGAATAAAGTTCGTAGATGGAATAAAAATATATATATATATATATATATATATATATATATATATATATATATATATATATATATATATATATATATATATATATATATATATATATATATATATATATATATATATATATATATATATATATATATATAACTCGTAAAAAGGGTTAATTAAACTTTCAAATTAAATTACTTTGTCTTTAACGATAATTAATGACTTGAAAATTTACGGGTTGTTATATTGTTCGAGCGCGAACAAGCGTACCAACTGTTTTTTCCGCGCGAATTAATTCGTGGCTAAAAGGGAAAATAGCTCCGATCGTGCGGATATTTTCTTAGGTCCGATCGTGCGGACTAAAAGATAAAATAGGTCCAATCGTGTGGACTTTTCTTTTCTAGTATCTTATGTAAAGAAAATCATGAATCGTATACATGTTATATTAGATTATTTATATAATAAATACATTCACGTGAAGGAATATTATGATGTTTATTCACTGCATCGTCACGTGGAGTATTAAAGCATGGATACTTTAAAGCATGCACGGCAATCGATTATATTAATTGCGAATGATATTTTAAATCAATCGATTATAGGGATTTAGAGTTACCGACTTTAGAAATTGATTTCTGCTTTTCGGTAATATGAGAACACGAAACATAGTTTATTCGTGGTCCCACGGATGGCGCCAACTTGTTGATGCATAATCTGGCGCGGACTAGATTCAACGACTCTCCTTGGCCGTTAGTCGTCTTCTCAAGCCCTAAGTAGACCTGTCAACAAAGAGAACCCGTTAGGAGTGGACCCGAGGCCGTAGCCCCGGGGTCCACCTCCGACGGTCAAGTTAGTATGCGATGTAGCATCTATCAAAGTTAGTTAGGGTTAGAGATAACCTGTCATGTATTTATAGGGGATGGATTAGGGTTTAGGTGTAGAGTGGGTCGCTGTCTTCCGGGCCTGACCCATTCCTGGCCCAGTCCGGACTATACGTCCACACATACATCACACTTGAGGACTAGCTTTGTGATTCTATATATTCACATCAAAGTTGTAGTTGAGATCACTCATTTATTCAAACATTTGACTACTCTAGAAAAACCAGATTTCTGCACCTTGCAATGGATGATGGTGACGATAAGTTACCATCTACTAAATCAAAATGTCGCCCTTGTTGTCTTGTAGAAGGCACTGTCGGTGGGCTAGACTACGTTTCATAATCATTTCATGAGAAGGTTTTTTTTGGAAAGCTCATTTCATGAGAAGGTTAGTTAGCTACTTGTTTGGTTTTAAAAATGGGAATGATAATGTATATTTTAGACATTGTTTACTGATTTAGAAATACGGAAATCCTGTTTAAAGGAACTGATGATTAATTGCCTTTCTAATTATTTAGTGTATTAAGCTAAGAAGCGGTTTTTAAGTGTTTGGGTGAAGCAACTTATTTGCTTTTAGTGTTCAATGGATATAAAGCTATTTTTAACCTTTTAAAGTGAAATAAGCTGCTTTTAACCTTTAAAGTTCTTATTAGATAGATTTATGTAAGATTATATTTGTTCTTCTTTTGATATGAGTAAGTTAACCTATGATTTTCAGATGCATGAGAGGGTTTCAAGTTACACATAAATTGTTCAATGCCACCGGGGAGGTAATTATTTTTGCTTGTTATAACTTCCTTTCTACTTAGTTAATTACTATATTAAGCTAGTTATTAGCGGTTTTTGAGTGTTTGGGGTAAAGCAACTTAATAATATGTTACTTCTAGTGTTTAAAGGATATAAGTCTAATGTGTTTGGATATTTGCTTATTTCAGAAAGAGATATGCTACTTTTAACCTTTTAAGTTCTTATTAGAAAGATCTATGCAAGATTATAATTATACTTCTTCTAATATGAGTATTTTAATTTGTGATTTCCAGACACATGAAAGAAGTTCATTGAGGATCATCTAAGAACTCATTTGACATGCCCCAAGTCAGGTAGGGTGTAGCTGCTTGAAACCCCGAAGTTAATCCCTCCTCTTTCCCCGTCGTGTGCAACACGTTTACACCACATTAAATAAGCGTAACAAGGCAGAAAACAGTATGTTGATTGACGTCTTATAGTTGTCATATTTATTAACGATGATAACATTGCTAGAGCAGTTGAAATTCTTAAAATGGGAGGACACACAGTGTATGTCGTCGTACCTGAGAAAGGCAGAGCTGACTTGGCGAGTTTGTCATCAGCAGCAGCTGAGAGGTCTCATTTTGGAGTGGTCAAAGAAGAAAGCCGAGAAAAAAATATTTGAGTAATTGTCTTGTTTAGTTACCTCTTAGTTATTGTTGGCTATTTTAATAAAATTACACTTTATGACCGTAGTTTTTTGTTAGCATATGACTATATGGTTAAAAAAGGTTACAAAAAGCTTTTGTCTAGCTAATTATTTGACTTGAAGATCATCTAAGAGCTCATTTTACCTATCCTAAGTCGGGCAAAGTGCTTCTTGGAACCCGACATTAATCCCGCATCTTCTGATGAAAGGTCTTATCCTGGAGCGAACAAGCATTGTCCCAAATGTCACTAAGTGGAGGAAGAAAAAGAAAGTTTGATTAAAAGTCTTTTTATATAGTTACCTATCTAACAAAGGGCATCTCTCCCAATTGTAACACATGTGTGGAAACTGGAAAGCTTCATAACTGAATTGTTGGAGGTTCAGTTCATGCTTTGAACATTTGAGATAAACTTGTAGGGTATATATTGTGAAATAGTTAAGAAAGAAAAACAAGTTACCTTTCTAGTTATTGTTTTGGTCATCTTTCATACAATTTACCCCTTTCGATTTTCAGTTTACTTTTTTGTTAGTATATGGTTAAACTGTGACCAAAACACGTGCTGAGTGATCCCACTATCATGCATATCCATTCTGCAAACAAAATAAAGAAGTGAAGGTATATATAATACACTGGATCCTTCTGTACATTGATTACAACTAAAAAACCAATGGTTATTCATGATTATTTAATCAAATAAATATAATAATATAAGCGGTCTCAAGTCTCATCTCAGAAACGAAAAAAGGGGTAACAACAATAACTCTAGGATTGGCTTACACATCTCAATATATAAAACACAAAGGCAAATTGTGTGTTTCATGCTTGGTTCAAAATTTGATACAGCTTATGATGTGTTATATCATATCAAGTTTACAGGTGAAATATCTGTGTGCATAAACTTTTGTGAAAATTACTTCGGAGGCTTCTGCAGGGCGGAGTTGTCCTGCAGAGGATCTTCTTTTTTCACATATCAAAAAAGGCCAGCCATTTCGCCTCAAAGTTGTGCAGAAATCATTAATGGACACGTGTCGCTACCCCATTAATTATACGTGATATATTTAAAAAAAAAAAAAAAAAAAAAAGTAACTCGCCTCACATTTGAAGCGAGATCTGACTTTGGTGGGGACACCGGCTGACACAAGACAGAAACCACCATTTCACCTAAACTTTGAGGCGAAATCCGACAACGTGGGCCCCAGCCATTTTTGACATAACTTTTTTTTTGTATTTGATGTTGTGTTTATGTATCTCATTTTGACTTACTTTTGTTACAAAATTTTTATTATAAAATTTTTGTTATAAAAATGTAATTTAATTTTTGTTATAAAAATGTAATGAACTTATTTTTGTGTTTATGATGGTGTATAAAATTGAATCTCATTTGGGTTTGTGTTATTTGAAGCGAAGTTCTCTCTCTACTTAAATAAATTAGAGATGTCACAGAAAAACAAAATGTATCAGATATTGTCATTATAAAAAACGTTATGTTATTATTGCCTCACATACTTGTAAATTTGTTACTTTAAACTATTTTTACACAAAACACATGCTCAAATATTGTCTATTCAATACAAACATCACTTGTAAAATTCAAATACATAAACAGAACAGACATCACTTGGATAATTGAGAATGAAAAGCATGATGCACAGAAAAACAAAACATACTAATAGTTGTTAACTAGTCACATATAACTTCTACCTTATTAAAAACCAAACCGATTAAACCAACTATTTGAATCCTGCATTTGTTGATCATCTAGATGTTGAGAGTTGTGTTGCTGGGAAGTGTATTGTTGATACACTTGAGACTGGTATTGAAGATCATTTTCAAGTGGTTGCGTTCGGTTTTGCTGAGATAGGTTGAAATCTTGTTGTGTGTTATGTTGATCATATGTTTGTGATGTGTGTGGTAAACCTCAACAATGTTTTTCAAATTGAAAACGAAACTCCAATTTAAACATCACTGATAAACGGTATCCTTGTGGTAAACCTCAACAATGTTTTTCAAAGTGATGTTAAGGTAATGGTTATGTGGTTTTGGTGTGAACACTGAGACGTTCTTTAGTATCAAAACAGCACCGACACAGATAGACTTGACGTAACCCTTATCCTCTTCTAGTACTTTGTGATGAATTGAACCAGACATTGTTCCTGATGGATCTTTGAGTGTCACAGTTAGGTCACCAAGCACATTTGGTGTACAAGACTTGATGACGGCTACAACCAGTTCAAGCTTCCCTTTTTTACAAAAGGTTTTCATATCGCCTAAATAAGCATCTACCTTGATCCCAAAATCATCTAGATAGCCAAGCGCGCTTAGCCATGGGCCACGCGTAAAATGATCATCTTCGGATGCATCCTCCTCTATTCTCCTGACATACTCTTGGGTTGGCATTACAGACGAGGGGCCTCCTTCCCTAATGTCAGTATTTTTGCGGAGCTTGGCCATTTGAAGAATACCCGCTGGACCGGGTATTATCATTGTGTGTGCTATTGTACTTGCATTTTCCCTGGGCTGATCAATGTACAAATGTATTATACCATCAGCGGAAGCACAAGCACACGTAACAAATAAAGTAACGTCGTTGTTGTCTTTAATCTCCGTCGTTGTATCTTATGGGCTTAGCCTAAACGACAATCTGAGTTGTGTATTTGCATCCAACTCGAATTTGTTCACCAACATTTCAACCATTAATGAGTAAGTGATGTCACTGTACATAATGACACCACTTTCCTTGCCATTGAAATGTAATTTACATTTGAATTTCTGGAAATTAGCCGACATTTGTATGTTTGTTGGGTAGATGTATGTTAGTATATAGTTTTTGGTTAATTCTTATGTTTGTTAAAATTCTTTTTCGATGTTGTATATATAGGGTCTATATCACATAGTGTTTTACACGAAATATGACAACTTTTTGTCATGTTTTAATAATTATACGAAAACTTTTACACATGTCAGTAATAATATAGGGACATGCAAAATTATCTATAACTTACATACATGTTTACACGAAATATGACAACTTTTTAGGCATGTCAGTAAGCAACTAGGGACATGTATTTGACAAGTCAATGACTTTCTATAATTCACATACTTGTTTACACGAAATATGACAACATTCAATAATTGTATCACAACTTTTTAGGCATGTCAGTAAGCAACTAGGGACATGTATTTGACAAGTCAATGACTTTCTATAATTCACATACTTGTTTACACGAAATATGACAACATTCAATAATTGTATGACAACATTCAATAAATATATATATATACACATTCTTCCTTCTTTAACTCATCAAATGTCAACATCTAACAATACTACATTACAATTCACTATCAACTACAACGGAAACTTTACACTTAACCTAATAACATATCAAGATGGTTCAAACATGAATATCAATGTTCCAGAATTTGGTTTTCGAGATATGGTTAAGTATCTAGAGAGAAAATTACCAACAAAGGTCAACTTTCTATATTACGCATTGCCACAAAACCAAACTTTAATGGTGCTGAAAGCAATTGAAAATGATTATGACATTGATGTTATGTACGACATCGCAAAAGTTGCTGGACAGCTCCAAATTTTTGTTTGTGAGCATCCGACAGATTTAAGCACAAATTTGATTCCAAATGATGGTTCTATGGAAGAAGCATTTGCAGGTGTAATTTCAGAAGAAACGAAACTAAAGCGTCAAGAGTGTGTCCGTTATATACATGAAATGGTTCAGAGAAAAAACAAACTGGAAGAGCGTGTACGCTTTAAACGTTGGTATAATAAAAAAACTAAACCTACTGCACCATATACACAAACCATTTTCAATTTTCATGTTCACAACAAGGGTCAATTGGTTTGCTATGGCAGAAAACCAACGTATGTAAATGGTTGGAAGATGAACATCAACATTCCAAGAATGAAGCTAGAAGAGCTCAAGCAATATTTGTTTAACATCGTTGACATGAATATTCATGCTCTTTTTTATGAAGTACCACACACTGGCATTTCAAGCACCGTAAAACTAAGAAACAACTATGATATGCATGTAATGTTTGATATTTCCGCAGCTCTAGGCAACTTGGAAATCTACATTGACCATGGCGGTGTCGATTTTAATATTGAAAATATATATTGCCAAATGCTACTTTGGCAGAAATGATGGAGCATGTGATAACAGAATACACAAGTGACAATGAAGACGGAAACAAGAACATAACTCAAGCGGATTACACTTGTGAGCAAATGGTTGAATGGGCAGAACAAGAACACTTTCAGAATGAGGATGCTAAAGCAGATGAACGCCATAAATACATATGAAAGAATCATTGGTATTCATAGTCATAATCACTCAATATGTGTCGTGTATGATTTAAGATTGTCTTAATAATATGTTTTTGTTAATAATATTTGTTTCTTCACTACAAGCACAGAGTTTGGAAAACAAACACTTCATTGATGGGGGAAAAAATTGAACATTCATAATACAACGAGATCGCTCAAGATAAAAATACTAAAACTAAACCACGATGGTATGATTTGGTTCATTAAGAAGAATTAGTGATTCTTTATATGGGCCAATGAAAAATGAACCACCATTCGCTTCAATACCCATGTCTTGAAACAATTCAGAAGCTCACTCGTACACTTGTAGCGAGTGAGCTATCTCTTGGTCGATCTTAGCTTCAATAATTGGATCATCATCCTTAGTAAACCCAACTAATTTTACCACATTCTCTATTGGGTATGGGATGGTGAATAGCACTGTACACGATGATACAATACCACCATCAATTTCTAACACCCATGCACACATAACTTTGTACCCATCTGCTAGGAAACTTCCTGAAATTACGATAGAGTTCCGTAGCTGGGATATATGGAATGGAGGCCCAACCATGCGTCTTATCTCTTCTGGTATGCCTACGTCGGTAAATTGGTGACTAACCAAATCAAATGAAACTACCACATAGCGTTTGTACAAAATACCATCATTGAAAAGAAATTTTTCATAACCAAGCCAGAAAATTTTACCACCCACTACTGCTTGGCCAGACCTTTTTAGTCTAATCCCTTCTCGAGGCAAAAGGTCATTTTCAATATGGTTCCAGCGTCTCGAACTCAAGGTATACACTGACACGTACCATGGCCCTTCACCGTATAACGGGTAATTAATTTTTAAAATTGTTAGGTCTAAATTGTCAGGACGTACACCAAAACCGATGACCATTTTTGGTGAATCAGGTTGATTCAAGAAACTAGGGACTAATACCCCTATAGATCGTTTTATTGATGGGTTACAAATAACGACCATCATATTTGAACCATATGAAAAGCACCAGACACCTTCAGAAGTAGCAATTGGCTTAAGAGTTGGAAGATGAAGAGTTGTATCTAGGTGCGTGAAAGCTAAACTTCCATTAACTGAAAACATAAACCCTACATTACCTTGCATATATGTTAAATTAAAACAACACATATCTGTATCACGAAAGCCGTAGCTACGGATGAAGTTGGAAAAGTCTATTGAAGACCTCCATCTCTTTGACACAGTACGAAATTGTAGTAATGACTTAACTGGAAGTCTATTCATGATATCAACTTGCAGGTCGAAGGGTATGTTGTCCGGCATTTTATTTTGATGACAATGGATAAATTACTAAATGATTTTGAATGACAAAGTAAGCCTTGAATGACAAACTAAGCCTTAAATAGGGATAAAACCATGTCATACACTTGTCGTTTATGTGTCATATTTCGGGTAAAAATTTACACATACACATGCTATTACACACGAAATCTGACATGAATATGGCATGTCAGAAACTTTATACAGAGAAAGATGTGACTAGTAAATAAACTTTTTTTTTATCACATAATATTATACACGAAATATGACATGAATATGACTTGTCAGAGACTTTATAGAGAAACAGATGTGACTAGTAAATAAGCCTTTTTTGATCACATAATATTATACACGAAATATGACATGAATATGACTTTCCAGAGACTTTATAGAGACACGGATGTGACTAGTAAATAAACTTTTTTCTGATCACATAATAATATAAACGAAATATGACATGAATATGACTTTTCAGAGACTTTATAGAGTCACGAATGTGACTAGTAAATAAACTTTTTTCTGATCACATAATAATATACACTAAATATGACATGAATAGAGACTACTCAGCTCCCTTATAGAGACAAAGATGTTACTGGTATACAAACATTAGATAGGTTAGTGGGTCACATTATATAAACCACGTTGTTGTATTCAAAAAAATTACATCTTTTTATCTTTTGTTAAATCCTTCTGTACCTGGTCAAGAGATGACATTCAAAGTCCGACTACACCATTATGGAAGTTTCACTTCACCACCTGGAAGAAAGTTTGTAGGTGGTATAGTTGCTTGTGTAGATCCAGTTGATTACGAAACTTTTTCGGTCAATCAATTGAAAATAATCTTAACCAACTGTTTAGGTTATGATGAAAACTCCCCAGCCTTTTTTATTTAAAGAAATCAAACTGTAGTCTTGATTCAGGACTCGAACTATTAGTTGATGCAATCGAAGACCCCGAACGTATACTCAATTACAGCAAAACCAACTTCATGTGTACGTATCACGGGTGGAGTTATCCCCACTTGTTGTGCCCGAGGAATGCAAAAATGAGGGTTTCAAGAAGAAAAAACAAGATAAACCTTCATGTTCAAAAAAGTTATTTGACTAGTGACTAAGTCTGGTTATGTTCAACTTGCAATGTCACTCTATGCTACTTTGTCTTTTTGTCGAACGAAATTTAGTTGTTCCTTCTTTCATTCATATAAAATGCTAAAGTTCTACATATAATACGAACTTTTATTGATCTGAAGATCAAGGGGTATGTTGTCTGACATTGTTTGGGGATGGTTACAAGTAGTTTGCAGTGTAGTTGAATTTGTAAAACTATAGTATTAACATTTTTTCTTAAATAGAGTGATTGCATTAAAAAAAATTTATCACATAATATTATACACGAAATATGACAAGAATATGACTTGTCAGAAACTTTATAGAGACACAGATGTGACTAGTAAATAAACTTTTTTTTTATCACATAATTGTATACACGAAATATGACATGGTAGAGACTACTCAGGGCCCTTATAGAGACAAAGATGTGACTGGTATACAAGAAATATGACATTAGTTTGACTTGTATGGAAAACAAATTTTTTATCACATAATATTATACATGAAATATGACACAAGTTAATTACTTTTTGCAAACACACGTGGTAATATTACGCTATAAATAACACATCCACGAAATTGAATGTATATACATCTCCACAATACTTACAAAAAGAAAATGGCCTTGAATTTACATAAATTCAAATGTATGTTACATTACGGTGAAATAAAGCGCGGTGTGATTATGGATCATGATATAACATATTCAGGGTTAGTTGATATGGTGGTGAATAAGTTTAAATTGAAGCAAAATGCCCGAGTAAATGGAAGAAACAATGGTAATCTTTTTTGTTACAGCTGACTTTCGACTCGATGTTACAGACGACAACGAGGTAAACTTTTTTGTTCAATGTGCTTTAGAGTCTCCTGCTGAACTTGTACAGTTGTATGTTTCGCAATCTAAAACAATGGAAGAAACAACAAGCCTTGGTTCAACTCAGCAAGTGCCAGAGTTTTATAATTTTTTCCCTACAATGGTAGAAGAAAACATCGGCCCATCAAATGATTTTCAAAACAATGACTATAACTATAAAGATGAGGCAAATTTCACAAAACCGGGGTCATCATGTGCTTTCAGTTCTGATAACGAACAGGAAGATGATGACTCAGGTTATAAAGATGAGGCAAATTTCACAAAACCCGGGTCATCATTTGCTTTTCATTCAGTTGACGAACAGGAAGATGATGGCTCAGGTTATAAAGATGAGGCAAATTTTACAAAACCAGGGTCATCATTTACTTTTCTTTCAGATAACGAAGATGATGAAAATGATTGTTTTGATGAATTAAATAAAACCAAACACCCCGGTAACCATAAATGGCCAAATTTTTTTGACCATATCCCTGAAGTTCCTGAACCACCACTTTACACGCCAAAACCTATGCCTACAAAGGATTATAACAACAAAACTGAAATAAAAATCAATAAGGTTTTTTTAACTAGGGCAGAATTAGACTTGGCATACAGGTTGAAAGCTTTACAAGATGGTTATGAATTTGTTTCGAAAAAAACTAACCCTATAACTTACAACATAAAATGCGTCCATTATGCACAATGTGCATGGTATATTAATGCCAGACGTTGGCCAAATTCAGATGTTTTTCAAATTACAAGCATGAATGATATTCACACGTGTCCCAGAACCCAAACATATCCTAACCATCGAAATGCAAACAAAAAAGTTATTGCTCACATTATGAAAGATAAATTAGAAGATGGTAGCCGTGATTTGAAAGGGAGAGATATACAAAAAGATATCATGACACAATATAAAACATCTATATCTTACCAACAAGCATGGAGAGGGAAGGATCATGGGTTACAATTGTTAAGAGGTTCACCATTAGAATCGTTTGAAATGCTACCGTATTACTGTCACAACTTAGAAAAAAAAAACCCATGGACGGTCACACGTATCAAGAAAAGCAATCAAGGGGTTTTTGAAATTTTATTCATTGCTATTGGTGCATCGGTAAGTCTTGTTCAATTTTTTTTATAAGTGCATGCAAAAACCCGTTTGCTATTATAATTTTAAAAATTGTTTATACGCAGTTGCGCACGTTTGTGAACCATCTTCGCCCACTACTTATAGTGGACGCGGCGCATTTAAAGGGTACTTACAAGGGTACAAATTTGCAAGCCGTTGGGATGGACGGAAACAACCAAATTGTGCCTATTGCTTACGGAATATGCAGAGGGGAGACTAGTGATTGTTGGTCATGGTGGATGTCAGTACTTAGAGAGTGCATCGGCGATAACCCCAATATGATTATCATATCTGATAGGCATCCTGCAATAGCTTCGGCAGTAAGGAATGAGTTTCCGTCGGCGTTTCATGGTATTTGTTGTCGACATCTAATGATGAACCTTTCCTTGAAAAACAAAAAAGTTAAAGGTCTATACTGGGGCATATGCAAAGCGTATACTCCCGATGAGTGGCAACGACAAATGAACATACTCCTGGCTGTACAACCTGAAGCACACCGAAAGCTAATGGAGGCTGATCCTAGACACTGGTCTCGAGCACATTGCCCACGTAGCCGTTACAATTATTGTACATCTAACATTGTCGAGTCTGTTAATGCATGTACTGTATTGTACAGAAAGCTACCAGTAACAGTGTTGACCGACACGTACCGAAGTATGGTTCAAAAGTGGTATTTTAAACGTCGGGAAGCTGCAGGTATTTATTGTTTAAAACATAACATACTCAGTAATCATTTTGAAAAATATATTAGATAAGTTAATTAATTTAATTTTTACATTTTTTGTGTAGCAAAAACGAAGTACGACATCACAGATTGGGCAGCGCATAAGGTGGAGAAAAGAAGAATGAAAAGCGTCAGTTAGGTTGTACACGGAATTACTCAATTTCGATATACGACCGGTGAATGTGAATGTCGGAAATGGCAAATTTCCAGGATACCTTATGGTCACGTTATTGCTGTTACAAGGTTTTTGAACCTAACAGATTGTGTGCAATATGTACATGACTGGTTCAAAAATGAAAAATATCAAGCAACCTATGCAGAGTCAATTCAATTTGTTGGAAATTTTAACGAATGGGAGTATCCAAGCCATATACATCCTCTTACTCCTCCAACAATGGACAACCCTCAGCCAGGTCGTCCGAAAAACACAGACCGTATACTATCTCAAGGAGAAGAGCCAAGAACTATACACTGTAGCAGGTGCAAAGAAGCGGGGCATAACCGTCAGAATTGCAAAAAAATCATTTGTCCCAGATCCACCTAACCGCAAGGGTAAACAAAAGTAAGGGGAATTTCCAACTAATGAGCAACATGACACTGCACCTTTTTATGACCAACATCACCCGTTCGATCAAACTTTTATGGGAAACAATCAATTCTCATGGCAACCATGTGGCCAAAACACATACATTAATCAAGCAAATGGTCAAAACTCGTACTTTTGGCAACCATATGGTGACAACACATACCCCACAAACCAATATGCTTCACAAACTTACCACCACAACCCATACCCATCTCAACAATTTGCTGAAAACACACACACATCACAAACATATGATCAACATAACACACAACAAGATTTCAACCTATCTCAGCAAACCCGAACGCAGCCACTTCAAAATGATCTTCAATACCAGTCTCAAGTGTATCAACAATACACTTCCCTGCAACACAACTCTCAACATCTAGACGATCAACAAATGCAGGATTCAAATAGTTGGTTTAATCGGTTTGGTTTTTAATAAAGTAGAAGGTTTATGTGACTAGTCAACAACTATTAGTATGTTTTGTTTTTCTGTGCATCATGCTTTTCATTCTCAATTATCCAAGTGATGTCTATTTTGTCTATGTATTTGAATTTTAAAAGTGATGTTTGTATTGAATAGACAATATTTGAGCATGTGTTTTGTGTAAAAATAGTTTAAAGTAACAAATTTACAAGTATGTGAGGCAATAATAACATAACGTTTTTTATAATGACAATATCTTATACATTTTGTTTTTCTGTGACATCTCTAATTTATTTAAGTAGAGAGAGAACTTCGCTTCAAATAACACAAACTCAAATGAGATTCAATTTTATACACCATCATAAACACAAAAATAAGTTCATTATTGATAATTAAATTACATTTTTATAACAAAAATTTTGTAACAAAAATAAGTCCAAATGAGATTCAATTATGTAGCAAAATATTGTAACATCAAATACAAAAAAAACGTTATGTCAAAAATAAGTCCAAATGAGATTCAATTATGTAGCAATTATGTAGCAAAAAACGTTGTCGGATTTCGCTTCAAACTTTAGGTGAAATGGTTGCTTTCTCTGTCTTGTGTCAGCTGGTGTCCCCACCCATGTCAGGTTTCGCTTCAAATATAAAGTGATTTACCTTTTTTTTTTTTTTTTTTTTTTTTTTAATATATCACGTTTAGTTAAAGAGGTGTTGACACGTGTCCATTAAAGATTTCTGCACAACTTTGAAGCGAAATGTCTGGCTTTTTTTGATATATGGAAAAAGGAGGTCCTCTGCAGGACAACTACCCCTGCAGAGGCCTCCCATGTAATTTTCGCAAAAGAGTATGTTCATTCAGATTTTTTTTAAGGAAGTCGTTGTTGCATATATCATCTCCTGAAAAAGAGCGATTATGGCCTTATGGGGCATGTTGCATGCCAATTCATTAAATTTTCGCTCCTGGACCACAATAGAAGTGATTGATAAGGGCAAAAGTTTGTTGAAAATCGGCATTGCACTGTCATGAAAGTTCTCCCTTCATATTCTTCAAGCTAGCCACCAACCTTGAACACACCGAAAAATACTTAATTAACACATCAACGCAAGTTCTACATGTCATGCCAATGACAATTAGGTAAAATTTAGCATAAAAACATAGAAGATTAATCTATTGGTTTTTGAGCAAGTGAGCCTTTTTGTTAGCACCAATGGATTAATGTCATGATTTTATTGCCAATGACAATTAGGTAAAATTTAGCATAAAAAAAATAACTTGTGCGACAAGTCTTGTATTACTTTGAACGTGTTGTGGGTTTCTTGTGTTGCATACCTAATCGGCGGTATCATTTAAACAAATCAAAGTTTCATTTCGTCTTGCTTCATACTTGCCATGTGGGGTGAACCTTGAGTCGGTCTCTATGATCCACCTTGTTGATGCACATGCGTACACATTGTGACACATTAAACATTGCTTGGTCTCTTGTATACGAAACATATAGTGGACATGAATCTAACGATTATTGTATACCCTCATTTTAGCATGCTCACCTCTCAAAAACTTTACTAATCAACTTAGCATATACTTTATATACATTAATTTGACTACTTTGGAAAATTATAATATCACACACAAACGAAATGTTAATATGCAATAGGAGTAAAACATTCACTTTGTTCCCGAGTTTTAAGATGAAAGAAAAGAAAAGAAGAGACAAAATTGGATAGAAAAGAATAGGAAAGTAATGTAATTTATTTTTTTAAGTCGTGTTCCCGAGTTGAGAGAGAAAATAAGAGGAAACGAATGATTTTACAATTTAACCCTTTGTTAGATACGAAATTTATGTTTTATTATAGGACATTTAAGTCATTGTTTAATTGAAAAGTTTTCATATATACTTGCCTCCCAAATCATCCCACTTTTGAGAAGAAAGTTTTGGAGATAAATATAACCAAATTTTCTCTCCTCTTCTTCTCTCTTCTCTCCTAAAAAAACTTGGGAACACAAATATATTTTGTTTTCATCTCATTTCTTTTCTCTTCTTTCAAAATTAAAACTCAGAAACGCAGTAACTAATATTTTGACGGATTATCGTCATAATCTCGAACGCTTACCTCATCTATTTCGTGTGTCACTCAAGATATACGGTCGGTATATAACTTGGTCGCTAATTACCAAGATAAGTTTTCGATCAGTCTGTGATTCCGTTGATGAAGCTGTGTTTTTTAGTAGTGACATGGTTAATCCCTTTTAACTTGTGATGGAAAGTCAATATTTTGCTTTGACAAATCAAAGAACGAAACAGATTAATTATGAGGTTAAACTAACAAACTAGTAAAATGGCCCGACTCTTTTTTGATAACGAACCCCTTGTTGATCGAACTTCAATTTACTTCCACCTATGATCACTTTATACAAGTAAAGCTGAGATCAAGCTCCAAAGGGATTAATTAGCCCATTTAGTACGTTGATGTGTCTTCTTGATGTTATCCTTAATTTAGTCAAGTTGATAATAATCAAGGTCGAAAACAGTCATCAAAGATCAACTAGCCGAATCATACATACGAACAAAAATATATCAAAAAGTATGAACCAGATTTAGTTTGAGCTCGGCCATGCATAATAGCATGTTCATAGAGTTTGAAACACTCGAAGAGATTCTTGATACATTCATATTCCTACAAGCTCGACTAGTCATACGCGTGTGTTTGAGATTTGTACGTACTCGGACTTTGATTATATTCGGTCTCAGAACGTGCCAACCTATGTATATAAGGGAAGCTGTTTCTGTTTTTGACAATGGTCTTCGGAAGGCAATAGAGGCCATTGTGGTTTGTGGGGGCCCTTTTTTTGGGGATTTTCAATGGAGGCTCGCATCCCTTCCGACTCGGTTTGGTGGGTTGGGTTTATGTTCGGCTGAGGATGTATCTACTTATGCTTTTGTGGCCTCGAGGGCGCAATCTTGGAGTTTGCAGGATCACATTCTTCGGGGATGTGGTATTGATGGGGTTGACTCTGATTATGGGTATGCAATGGATCGCTTGCGCATGTCCCTTCCTGATTTCGATCTTAGCGGTTTCTCTAACAAGGACACCGCCCCACCTAAAGCCCAAAATGTTTTGGCGTGTGCCCTTTTTAGTGGAATCGTCCGGAGTTTGGGAGAGAAGTTCGATTTATCCCCTCGGCAAAAAGCGGTGTTTGAATGTCTCCGAGCTCCTCATGCTCAAGATTTCTTGGCGGTTATCCCCATTGAAGGGCTAAGCCAACATATGTCGGCCCTGGAGTACCGGACTATCCTTAAGTACCGGCTAATGATCCCTCTGTTTCCGGCTGATGAGCCTTGCCCAGTCTGCCGCAAGGTTTGTTTAGATTCCTTTGGCGAGCATGCGGTCCATTGCAAGGAGTTACCGGGTTTCAAATACATGCATGATTTGGTTAGGGATGTTCTGTATGATGTTCTTAAACGAGCATGAATTTCTTCTAAAAAAGAGGCCCAAGTGAACTTTCTGACAGATCCGCTTGAAGGGAGGTCTACTTTACGGCCAGCTGATATACTTGTGTTTGGATGGGCCGGGGGGAAACATGCTTGTGTGGATCTTACCGGAGTGTCCCCTCTTGTTGGGCTAAGGGACAATGGGTTTGTTGCGGGACAAGCGGCGTTGAAAGCGGAATCGAGCAAAGTTGCTAAACACGAGAAAACTTGTTTAGAGAATCAACACGTATTTACCCCTTTTGCTTTTGATACATTTGGGTTCCTAGCTTCGGCAGCTGTGGAGTTTTTGACTAGGGTTCAACGGGTTGTGCAAAGTAATTTTGCGACCCCTAAGTCACAAAATTTCATTTTTAGTAGAATTGGTTTTGCTATTTAAAAGGGGGTTGCGGCACAACTTGTTGCCCGTTTGCCTGTCATCTTATTGTAATCCGTTATTAGAATTGAAGTAATAATAGAATTATATCTCAAAAAAAAAAAAAAAAAAAAAAAAAAAAAAGTGCACCAAGATTAAACTCCAAAAAGTCTAAAAAACGACTATTATTCATTACTGTCTTGTCACATTTTTGCTTTTAATTTTAGCTTGTTGGTTGTCAAACAAAAGGAAACCACGGGGTAGAATTGAGCATCAAGTGGGAGGTGCTACTTGTTTGATACAGCTGAGAATTTAAACCCCACTCAGCAACTCGCGGACCCAATGGCTTCCGGTTTTTGTTAAATATTCTCCGCATTAAAGTTAATATTGTCTCAATCAATTAAATCAATTAAATGCAATAATTAATACTTCTTTAATAAATTTTATTATCAAGTTTACCGAATGAGCTATGTTTAAGGGGTGTTTGGTTCGCCGTAATCCGCCGTAATTGGATGTAATTGTAATTTGATTACATTACGTAGTCTGTTTGGTTCGCAGAATGGAGAGAATGTAATTCAGATTACATTACGTAGGCTGTTTGGTTTGCGTTGTAATTGTAATTCAGTCATTCCAATTACATCCACGGAGGGAATTCAGATTACATAGGATATTGGATGGAAAGTTTTAAATTACGTTGTAATTCAGAATTTAATATTTATTATTATTATTATTATTATTATTATTATTATTATATAAATACTAAAATAATAAAATTTATATAATAATAATAGTAATAATAATAATTATTATTATTATAATTATAATAATTTTATATATTTATTATAATAATTTTATATATTTATTATAATAAAATTTATATAATAATAATAAAATAATAATAATAATAATAAATATTTAATATAAATATTAAAATAATAATATTTATATAATAATAATAATAATAATAATAATAATAATAATAATAATAATAATAATAATAATAATAAAATATAATAATTATTATTATATTTTAATAATAATAATAATAATAAAATATAATAATAATAACAATAAAATAATTTAATAATAATAATAATAATAATAATGTTATTATTACTATTATTATTATTATAATAATAATAAAAAATAATAACAAAATATAATAATAATAATAATAATAATAATAATAATAATTATTAGAACTATAAATATTTATTATAATAAAATTTATATAATAATATTAATAATAATAATAATTATTATTATTATAATAATAATAATAATAATAAAATAAAATAAAATAATAATAATATAATAATAATAATAAATATTTAATATAAATATTAAAATAATAATATTTATATAATAATAATACTAATAATAATAAATATTCATTATAATAATATTTTTATAATAATTATAATAATAAAATAATAAAATAATATAATAATAAAAATATTTATTATTATAATAATATTTACATAATAATAATAAATAAATAAATTAAAATCATAATAACAATATAATAATAATAATAAAAATAAATATTTAATATAATTATTAAAATAATAATATTTAAATAATAATAATAATAATAATAATATTTATTATTTTTATTATTATTATGTTAATATTTATTTAATTATTATTATTATTATTATAATTATTATTATTAAGTTTTTTTTTTAGTTTTCTTGAATTAAATTACGTTGAGATCCAAGCAAACACAATGACGGAATACATCAATTACAATTACAACACATTACAATTACAACACATTCCAACCCTTTGAATTACAATTCATTCAAATTACAATTCCTTTGACAGATTACAATTCCTTTCAAAACATACTGCGAACCAAACGCACCCTAAGTGGTTACGCTAATCTTTTGGAAAGGAAGGGCTTTACCTGATTTGAGTGTTAGGATTTGGAAAATCCAGTAGTTAAAGTGTCGGTCACCTCAAGTATATGTAATCGTTAGAAAGCTCGTAGTCATAGTTATTTAATGTTAAGTAATATTTAGGTTTGTAACACCGTGGAGGACGGACGGGTCTTTACCCATTGTATGCCTGATCCACAGCCCGGTAGGTGGCGTTTTATGTAAGTACTATAAATACTCTCTACCTCCCAAGGTAGAGAGTTGGAGCTCATAATAAGATTTTTCTTTCTCTCACTAAACTTCCCTAAACCTCTAACTTTCTCTCTCTAGAACTCATCTTGTACGCCTACTTTGGTTATGGCTTGATGTGTATGTGAAATCCAATATGTTACAAATGGTATCAAGAGCCATGGTTAGATCATCTCTTACATATCTTTGGATTTCTAGTGGTTTTTAGGTGGTTTTTGAGTTTGAGAAAGTTTAGTGGTTTTTGCATCATTTGGTTGATCTCTTGTGTTAAAGTTTGGATTTTGATTGTACTAGTGTGTTTAGGATCATCATAAGTGGTTAGGTTTTGATTTGGAAGGCTTGAATCATCGTGGTTGGGTTGTTTTTGGATTGAAAAGTGGTGTTTTTGAATTTTTTCATGCTAGCGACTTGAGTCACGGTGTTCTTTTCTTGGTAACGACTTACTTTGCAAGTCTGTAGCGAGTTGTAGTGTATTGTGGTAGCGACTTGGTGCTTAGCGACTTGCCTTTAGAGACAAGCCGACAAAAAGTACTGTTAGTGGATTCTCCACTACGGGTAGCGGTTTGGTAAGGTAGCGACTTGCTTTCAATTTTGATAGCGACTTGTTCTTAAGTTTCTTAGCGACTTGATGTTAGCGATTTGGACCAGTAGCGAGTTGCTATTTAGCGACTTGATCTCTTAGCGACTTGGTGCATAGCGACTTGCTGTCAAAATTCATAGCGATTTGGAACTTAGCGACTTGTCTTAGCAACTTGGTTTTTAGCGACTTGATTCAAGGAATCTTAGCGACTTGGTTAACTTTTGTTTGTAATACGGTTTTCTCTTGATTTAGTAAAATCCCGTGAAAGAATCTATTTCCCGGTTTAATCATTGAGTTATAAAATCCCGTGTAATCTTTAAACATGTCTACCAACGTACCTACAATCATCTCCACTGTTGCAGAGGATGTTCAAGCAGCTGGTTCAGATACTCGTCCACCCATGCTTGACAGAACTGACTATGATTCTTGGGCTCAAAGAATCAGATTGTACTGTCTTTGAAAGGAAAACGGGGTCAACATTCTCAAATCAATTGATGAAGGACCTTATCAGATTGAGACTACAAGAGACTTAATTGATACAGCTGCAGATGGAACAATGATCTATGGAATAGATAGACCAAAGACATATGATGAGCTCGATGATAAGGAGAAAAAGAGATTCGATGCTGATATCAGGGCTTCTAACATCGTACTTCAAGGTCTTCCAAAAGATATCTACAAGCTAATCAATCACAACACCGAAGCCAAGGCAGTGTGGGATAATGTCAAGATGCTTCTGTCTGGTTCTGAATTAACTATGGAAGACAGAGAATCACAACTCTATGATGAGTTTGAGCACTTCAAGATGAAACCAGATGAGAGCGCCTATGAGTATTACGTGATATTCCACAAGCTTGTCAATGACATGAGGAACATCAGAATGACCATGCCAAACATTCAGTTGAACTCTAAATTTGTAAACAACATGAATCCCGAATGGCACAAGTTTGTCACTTCTGTGAAGCTAACCAAAGGATTAAAGAATACAAACTATGAGCAACTCTATGCATTCCTTCTTCAGAATGAGAGACATGCTATGTTTGAAAAAAGGATTCTTAATCAGTTCAAAACCAACCAGGGAGAGACAAGTTCATCGAATGATTCAACTGCCTTCTACTCAAACATTATAATCACAACCAAAGCCTCACAAGTCATACCCATGGGTAATGGTAATCACAAACTCATTCCCGACCCAAAGTTCAAACAAGCTGATGCTGATGCACACGTGGGAAACTTCATTAATCAACTGGCTCTCATGATCAGTCAAAACATGAACTCTCTCCCACACACCAACAACAACCTCAGAACAACATCTAATCCACACAATCAGGCCACTGTCAGAGACGGAAAGGTTATGATACAACCTGTTCAAGAAAGACAGTATGAACAAGGAAGAGGTGGAGTTGGTAGAGGTTTTGCTGCAAATCAGAATAGGGGAAGGAATGGAAATCAAGGACAAGTAAAGCTGATCAAGTGTTACAACTGTGGTGGTGAGGGACATATTGCAAGGAACTGCACATCGCCAAAACGCCCTCAGAATGCCGAGTACTTCAAGGATAAGATGGTGCTAGTGCAAGCTCAGGACAATGGAGCAGCTTTGGATGAAGAGGAGTTACTGTTTCTTGCTGAAGGGAATGCCAAGACATATGATGCTGATGTTGATGAACATCCAATTCAGGAGATTGGTCATAATCATCAGAATGCCTTTCAAGTAGCTGATTGTGATGCATTTGACTCTGATGTAGATGATGAACCTACTGCTCAAACAAGCTTCATGTCTAGCATCTCACCTATGGTTTCTCCAAAAGTTTCTTCACCACAACAAACTGGTCCATCCAAAGACAAAATCATTTCTGAGGTACTTAAACTATACGATGAAGTTGATGAGCAAAAGATACATGATGAAGTACAATCAACTATAATTATTGAGTCAGATATTGAAAATATGGGCAATGTCGATGTTGTCCCATATGATCAATATGTGAAACAAAGTGAAAGTGAGATTGTACCATGTGATGTATCTTATGCAGTCAATGATGACTATGCTTTTGACGAATACACTGCATGTACCCCTGATGAGTCTGTTATCTCTAAACTTAATGCTTATAAAGAACGTGTTGCTATTTATGAACAACGAGCTAAGTTTGAGTTAACCACTCGTGAGCAGGAGATGGAAGACCAAATGCGTACAACTATTAGACAAAGTAAGTTTAGAGAAGAAGTATTAAAACAAGAGTTAAACTCCTTACAAGAAAAGCTTTCTAAAACTGCTAAGCAAAAACAAGAACTTCAAGAAAATGTTAAAATGCTTAAGCAAGAATTATGTGCTAAGGAATCAAAACTTTTGAATGATTTTTCTAATCTAACAACCTTGAAAAACAACCTTGAAAATAAGTTGTACGTACAAGGAAATACCATTCAAACTGCTCACTTAATCACTAAGCACAGAGTTTTAAGTGATAAGCATAGTACTCCCCTTGTTGAGGAACCAAATCCAGAGGTCATTAAAAAGGCTAGAAGTGCTCATAAGGTAATCTATGATGGTAATGAAATCCTTAAGCCTAGACAGAAACCTAGTTGCGTTGAGTGTACTGAGGAAGATAGAAAATTAGATGATGCATCTAGGGAGAAAATGAATAAGAAGCTTGATGATCCTGAATGTAAAAAGAATAACATAATGATCAAACCCCATGATTACAAGAAGGAAAACTGGATCTCATTAAACAAATTTAAGTCTCAAACGTTGTTAACACCTGAACAAGTGTTCTGGAAAAGGGACTTAGATAAGCAAAAAGCTGAAAATCTTGTTGAGACAAACCCTCCCTTTAGGAAAATGCCTGCAACGACTGTGTATCCTCCAAATACACCAATGCATTTAGTTCCTAGAACTATTGTCACTAAGATCAAGACCTTAATCAGTCAATATGTTATTTTTCAACTATTTGTTGATTTTGAAAAAACTTGTAAGAAAAGGATCACACCCACTGGGATTACTGAAGGGGAAAGGGGTTTTGAGCAAACAAAAAAATGATATCTAACTGAGGTCATGCCTTTCTTTAAACAACTAAAAGATCAATTTGAGAGTCTTAAAAAGGGGATAGATTCAGATATTAAAGAAATGGAAAAGGAATTTGATGCTATGATAGTTGAGGTTAGTGACTATGAGCGAGCACTAAAATATAATGAGATTGAGAGGAAGAACTTGCATACATTGAATGAGACTCTTATTTCTGAATGTATTAATCAAGATGTGTTTTACACTGCTACGAATTGTTCCATTAATGCTTCTCGATTTCATGAATTATCCGTTGCTCTGAAAGTCTCCCATGATCGTGTCATTGAGCTTGACAAAACTAACTCTAAACTGCATGATAAAGTTGAACAGGATGATCATGATAATCTGGTAAAACAGTTTTCTAAATTAGAAGTTGAGCATCTGGCTTTGCAATTAAAATATCAACATCTGAAAGAAAATGTTAAAACCTCAAATATCAAGACATCCTTGGATGCTCCTGAATTTGATGCAGTTTTTGAAATTAGCAAACGTGATGAACAGATTCGAGCTCATTGTAACACGATCAGAAAGTTGAAAGCCCAAATTTCTCAATTAAAGGGTGAAATGAACAATGTGACTGGCTCCCAAATGCCTCCTCCTTTAGATTCTCGGAATTCTCAAAATTTTCATCTTCAAAACTTGGTCAATGCTTTACAAAAGGAAAATGAGAGTTTTCTAGAAGAAAATGAAAAGGTTAAACGTCATTTCAATGAGTTATTTGAGTCAATAAAAGTCACTCGTAATAAAAATAATGAACAAATAACTTCGTTGCAAAACGAAATTGAGAATCTGAAGAGTCAGGTAAAAGGGAAAATGCCAATGACCAATGGGGAGAATGGTGCATCAAAGGTGCATGGTTGTAATAAATATGCTTTGTCTGTGAAATATGTTCCTCCTCACCTTAGGAATAACAAACTTGCCATTCAAACATATTTTTCATACCTTAAGGATAGTCTAGAATGTCTCCGTGAGATTGTAGAAGAGGATAAGTTAGAGAAACCACTTGATAATGCAATTGGCCATGCATGCTTATATGCCAAACGATCTCAAGAACTTCTAGAATGCTTAATTACAATATGCCCTAAATCCCTAGGTGAGCAAGTCAACCCCTTGATACCCTGTTCTATGCCTAATGCCAAGTATACAAATCATTCAATGCCCAGTGTTTAGAAAGTGAACCTCAATGTGCCTTCGAATAGTTCACATCCCAGCACATCAAAACAGGAAAGGCAAAAAGTAGCAAAACCAACTAATGTTCCCGTTCCCTCTACATAAGTAATCAGTGACATTAAAGCGAGCATGTCAAATTCTCAAGGCAATACAAGGAATGATAGGGCCTTGCAAGCTAAGAATGTGCATTGGAAGAAAGTAAAAGATCACCGTAGGGAGAATTTGAATAAAACGAATCGTGTTGATTCTAGTATTAGCCATAGGCGCACTGTAATTAATTTGAATTCTAATACTATTTGCAAACCATGTAATGATGTCTGTGTGAATTCTGTTACTAATCATGAATGTGGTGTGAATGCTTTGTCTATTGCGGTCAAATCCCCAGTTAATATTGTTAATGCAAAAAATCATTCTAAGAAGGCTAAAAGACAAAGGCGTAAGAAAGTTAGAAAACAGTGGAAACAGACAGGAAGAACATTTAGTAAGATAGGTTATCAATGGATACCTATTGGCCATAAGGTTAATCAGACAATGCCCACTAGAGAATGGATGCCTACTGGTAGAACTATTCCCTTAAGAAGTGAACATACTTTGAATAGGGCAAATACGGACACTAGTACTGCATCTATTCATAATGATTCCATTGCTTCTATTTCTGATATGGATGTTTCTATTTCTGATGTGGGTGTTCCAATCACTGTTACTAACCAAATGGAACCCATTCTTGCATGGGGATCTCAATTATCCAGTTATCCATTCTTGTCTGTGTTCAACTGCAGATCGTTCAAATCGTTCTGTGGTACCTGGACTCAGGTTGTTCCAAGCATATGACTGGAGACCGGTCGCGGCTCATGAACTTCGTGAGTAAATTCATCGGGACAGTTAGATTCGGGAACGACCATTTTGGAGCTATTCTGGGTTATGGAGATTATGTGGTTGGTAAAAGTGTGATTTCCAAGGTATATTATGTGGAAGGTCTTGGTCACAATCTGTTCTCTGTTGGTCAATTCTGTGATTCTGATCTAGAAGTGGCTTTTAGAAAACATTCTTGTTTTGTTAGAGAACTTGATGGTGTGGAATTATTAAGAGGTACTCGAGGTTCAAACCTATACACCATCTCTATCGACGACATGATGAAGTCCTCTCCAATCTGCTTGCTGTCAAAGGCCTCTAAAACAAAGTCTTGGGTATGGCATCGTCGCCTTAATCACTTGAACTTTGGTACCATAAACAACCTTTCCAGAAAGGATCTTGTCAGAGTTTTACCCAAATTAAAATATGAAAAAGTTCATCTATGCTCAGCTTGCCAATTGGGTCACCTCAAGTATATGTAATCGTTAGAAAGCTCGTAGTCGTAGTTATTTAATGTTAAGTAGTATTTAGTTTTGTAACACCGTGGAGGACGGACGGGTCTTTACCCACTGTATGCCTGATCCACAGCCCGATAGGTAGCGTTTTATGTAAGTACTATAAATACTCTCTACCTCCCAAGGTAGAGAGTTGGAGCTCATAATAAGATTTTTCTTTCTCTCACTAAACTTCCCTAAACCTCTAACTTTCTCTCTCTAGAACTCATATTGTACGCCTACTTTGGTTATGGCTTGATGTGTATGTGAAATCCAATATGTTACATTGAGTCTGTGTGACGGTGGGTTCAAACCTTGTGGATTAGTCGGTCAAAAGATAAAAAACAATGGTTAAAAAAAAGAGCTATGTTAATTTCTTCATTTGGCAAGTTCTTGTTATATTGTTTTACATATCAAATTTAGACGATAGAAAACCGAACTACTAGCAAAACTCATCACCCTCAATCTATTATCTACGATGATTTAAGCATTTTGGTTTCCAGGTTTGCTGCGTTGTGAATTGTCGAAGTATTTTTTTTGTAAGGTTCTTCAGATATCCCTCAGTCTTGTCAAATAAGCCTTCTGGATACATGCGAAGATAAAACAACGCGTTAGTCTCACCCCGGGTGTTATCCCAGGACCAGACTCTAGCGTGAGAGTAAGTAGGGGGCTAAACCGAAGGGTATAGTGTAAATGTGTGTGTGTAAGAAATGATACCTTTTTACCAATTAATGTATGCGTATTTATACTCCTTGATGTCGCTATCTGGTCCCTAGGCCTATCATTTTCTCTGGGACCGTTGGTGTTGTCAGGGCTGACATTGTCCCTGACATTGTCTCTGGCGTCATCTCTGACACCCAGGAGAATGAGACGAATTGTATCCAGGCTAAATGCCAAAGGTACTGTCAGGTCAATGATCCATTCGGATACTGACCTTTCGGTACGCCATTCGATAGAGTATTAGGTCCTCCGGTTATTGAACCGATGGACCACATACGTCGTCATGTCCCCCCAGTATCATGTTGCTTGTTCTTGACAAGTGACGTGATACTTAGTCTAGTCGTCCAGCAAGTCCGTTCGTAGTTGTTGGACCTTTTTTGGTTTCATGGGCCTTGCTATGAACAGTGAGCCCAAGCCCATTGGGTAAAAATAGGTTAAAATAATGTTTACCGAGATCTGTGGGATTGCGCCACGTGGCTGACGTTTCTTCGCTGACGGTTCAGATTCGTCCGCGTCCTCCCCTGACACGATGGGACGTTTCGTGTCCCTACCCTTGTTGCCTATATAACCAGTTTTTACCCCATTTGCCATTTTTACTTTTTACTCTTGCTCTTTCGTCCTTTGTTTATCAAGTATTTCGGCAAATTCAGGTGCGTCTTTTTCTATTGATCCTTCATCGCTTGCATTTTACCTTCTTTTCTATATCCGATGGCTTCTGGTTCTGAGCGTCCTTCAGCCGATATTGCCCCTAAGTCTGACATGCACATTTATTCCTCCGTGCTTTCCGAGGGGGAGCTGGAAAGCATTGTTGGTGAATATGGGATTTCGGTTGACCTCCATCCCCGTTTGCCTCCGACGGATTTTAAGATGAATAACCTTTCCGATGATGCTATCTGGCTTTACGAACAATATTTTGGATTTTCGGTTGTTCGGGTTCCTTTTTCCACCTTTCTTCTAAGGGTGATAAGATATTTTAAGGTCCATATCTCTCAGCTGGTGCCCATCGGGCTGAACAGATTAGTCATGTTTGAGATTTACTGCTGGAGCTTGGAAATTCAGCGCACCGTAAATTTTTTCCGGGTTTTTTACAAGTTAAACAAGCAGGGTCATTAGTTCTCTTTTGAGAGACGGGTCGGTAGGGACGCTCCCGCGCGTATCTTTAGGGAGACGTGTTCAAGTCTGAAGAACTGGAAGGATAATTTCTTCCTGATTAACCGAAGGGCTATCCCTGATGCTATGCCTTGGAGGCACCCGGATTCAAACGTCTCAGACAATGCTCCCTCCGGTGGCTTTGAAGAGGTGGATGTCCAGAGGTTATGTGAGGGAGTGGTGGATCTCCGGCCCATTCATTCCGGGCTTCTGTTTGAGGTTAGGTTAACAACTGTTTGGAAGCATCCCGGCTTTCGTCCGGAATTCAAGGATATTGACAAGAATGGTAACGCAGACGTTTAAGTATATTTTGCCTTTTTAGAATGATCTCTTCTTTCTCTTATTATATTATTTTTTTGTTGCAGTTATCACGATGTCTCAGTACCTACGTTTAAGATCTGAGCAAGGGTCTCGGTTGGGTCGCGGCCGTCCACTGGCCGAAGGGGAAGAAATACCCTAACACGTGACGCAACCCTTGGGGGTGAGTGAGCGAATTCCCGAGACGAGTCGGGTCCAAAAGATCGTGGAGAAAGCAGATGGAGAAGAGGCCAGCTATCGGAGGATCATCGATGCTGAATAGAAGGAGATAGGCTTCTCCTTCTATTGAACTGTCGTCTAGCCCTGAGAATTACCAGGGTGCTCATTTCGTGTCTCTCCTGAATGGTTTTTAGGCCGGAAGGCACTGCCGAGACTAACGAGTGAGAGAGTGTTGAGGGTGGTGGCACCGGCAGTCAGGAGGGAGGTTTGCTTTATGAGGGGAACCCTGCGGTGGAGGTTCCCCCTGTTTTTCCAGAAATCATTCCTGAGCGAGTCGTCCAAGGTATGGCTTCTCTTTGACAAGTATGTATTATTGTCAATGTTATGCATATTTTTATTTTTGATTTTGTTTTTCGCAGGAGCTGAAGTTGGCGCGTCCGGGGTGCGCGTTCAGGAGACTGCCCACCGTCAGGCTGGTCCCTATACCGGAGGTATTTGCTAGCTTCTTTTCTTTCCATTTTTTATATATAGCTAACTTTTCTTTATTCCAGGTGGTTTTGGCCGAATGGGTTCCGGTGAGCCCTTCATTCCCGGCTGGGGTGTGACGGTCAACACCAGCCTAAACGATGCTGCCCTTTGTAGGGATATGATGGCCAATCTCGCTCCCCCTTCATCCGTGCCGAACAGGAAGATCTAACAGATGACCGGGCTTTATATAGGGGGTGGTTTGAGCTGTGCCATGGGTTTCTTGCCATTGCTGAAGTTTTCAAGAGGTTTGAGCGTTTGAGCCATCATTACGTAGAGCTCTACAGGGCTCACTCTTCTTGCTCTGGTCTTGAGCCTCTACTTTCCGAAGCTCAGAATAGCCTTCGTTCCCAAATTGCTGCGAATGAAAAACTTACCGCTAACCATCAAGCCCTTCAGAAGGCTCATCAAAATTGTGGTCAAAAGGAAGGGGAAATGAGGGCTAGACTAGAAGCACTGGAGAAGGAGGTGAGTACGTTGAAGGCTAAAGATGAGTGGGATTCGGAGACGGTGAAACTATTGGAAGAGTCTCTGGGTAAGAAGACCTCCGAGTTGGAGGAGTCGGAAAAGGAATCTTCTGTTTTAAGGAAGGACTTGCAGGAGATTGCTATAAAGGCCGGACAAGAAGAGATGTTACGGTTTAATTATGTGAAAGAGCTAATCCCTGTCGTGGTTCGTCGATTGCACGGGAGCAAGGAGTATATGCAGGCGTGGGGAGCTGTGTTCAACACTGCTATTGATTCCGGATCGTCGATTGCAAGGGAGGGCCGGGACGAAGAACAGGTGAAGGAGATAGTTGCGGCTCAGAACAACTTTGACATGGAGGTTGTCGATGGGTTCACTGCTGCTTATGACGAGATGTTCACCCGAAGCTTCCCTTATATTGAAAAAATCAAGCGCTCCTACCATCTCCCCTTGGTTGATCTGATGAATGTTCTTCCTGAAGGAACAAGCGCTACTCCCCGAGCGGGCACTTTCGGAGGATCTTAGCTCTTCATTTACTTGTTATCTGTGATGTTGAATGTTGGAAAAATATTTTTATTTGTGTTGTGATGGGCCTGCGTGCCTTTAAGTGCTGTACTCAAACAATTTCATTCGCACCTCTGTGATTGATTGATGTAACTTGACAATATTCGTACTTATGTTAATTTGGGCCGGTCGTATATCCGGATGGCCGTTTTTGATCATTTATGTGTACATGTTTACGTTTGTATGTATTTCATTGTCACCTGTTGGTGGATACACCTGGGGGCTCATCCCTGGCATCGTCACGCCTTCGGGGTATCTGCGTGCCGTTAGGGCGAATACGCCTCAGCTCTTCCCTTAATAACTACATTATTTTGGGGTATGCAGTTGCTTAACCGAATGGTACATGGGCCTTCCCTAGTGTCGTTGCACTTACGGGGGTATAATAATTATAATCATAGGGTTTTCGGCTGCGCGGTCGGAGGTAGCTAATCTCCGCCAGCTATACCTCCCACTTTTGCATGAAACATAATCATGGGAAAATTTTCCTCCTCCATCATAGGCAGGGGAATATATCATTGCTAATGAAAGTAAAAATAAAGTAGTCTATGCCCGTAGGCTTACATCTCGTTTGGTGACATTCTAAAGAAAACATTTCTTTAAATTCATGGCGTGCCACTTCCGGGGTACCTCTTCCTCATCCATAGTGTAGGATCTTAATATAGTGTTGTTTGATGATTCGGGTGGCCTTGGATGGTGATTATACAAGTATGCCATGTTTTAGAGAGAGAAAGATAAGAGAGGATGTTCTTGGTAGAGACTTGCTTTACAAAAAGAAAGGTTAGATTATGAGAAGCACCACCCCTTCCATGGATGGAAGGGGTATTTATAGTTACACTGAATACGTCCTCCTATCGGACTGTGGATCAGGCATACAGTGGGTAAAGACCCGTCCTTCCTCCACGGTGTTACACTAAACTACTCTACGCTACAAACTAACTAATAAACTACTAAATAACGTAAATAACAACACATCTACGAGCTAACATATGCTAGACCATAATTGGGGTGACTGACACTTTAACATGGAATTTCCAATTCCTAACAATCTCCCCCTATGGGAGGTCACCCCATGAAATACATTTTGCATCCTAGCATTCTTTCTTTGTCTTCTGTTCTGAGCTCGTAGACTTCTATTCTTCAATTTCCTCAATCTTTGTGCTTTTGTAGCGATTCTTCAAAGTCCGCATAGATTTGTACTTTTAGTGGAGGTCTTTGAACTGATCCACATCTTTGATGATCTTCGAGCTTTCTTTGAGATCATCAGCCACAGTAAATCTATGGATCACCCTTTATTGTGTTGCCATCATGTGATGTTGTGACTTTAGGACCGATATGCTCACACTTTCAGGATCATGGCATCTTTCCATCAGAGTAGCGGAAGCTTTATTGGTTCATGATATTTGCAGCATCGTAGCAGAAGCATAGTATAAAAATATCAGATCCAGGTTCTGTAGATATGCACTAGTAATGATTTCTTCAATTAAGTGTGGATGCTGTGAGCATGCGGCTTTGGATTGACTCTTCAATTCTGATCAGCCGCAACCGTCCAAATGTACCTGCAAACAACAGTTAGCAATAAAACACACGAAAGTGTCTTTGATCACTTTCGTTGAATTGAGGTACACGGCCCATGGTTCCCCGTTGATCAGTACAAGTACTGCCTGTGATCAGGTAGGATTCCTAAGAATCTCCTTGACAGGGTTTCGCAGCTGTTCTAGCTGTTCTCAAACCGGAACGTCTCAAAGAAGACAACACGGAGTGAGTGAACCAGCGAATTGAGATTCACTGATTGACGACAAATTGATTTGAAAAACAATCGCGTATTGCTTAGAAGAAAGAGTTTTGCAATACGACGAAGGTTTTATGAGAAAGATCAATTTTCAATCATAAATACTTTTTGTATTTGAAAAGAGTACACATTCGATGTGCTAGATAGAAGAAGAGATTCGCACATCGAACGGTTTTTCCAAAAGTATTTTTTCAATCGAGAAACTTTTTGAATTTGAAATATGAATACACATTCGATGTGCTAGAGAAAGGAAGATTTGCACATCGAACGGTTTTTCCAAAAGTATTCGTCAATTCATTTCCTGGACCAAGGTTGATTCACGAGTGAATCGCCCCATCGTTTTTATTTAGTTGTCACAAGTTTGATCTTTAGGAAAGATCTCACATGTCACCCACCAAGAGCTTGTTTGATTTTGGCTCTAGAAGGATTTTCATCTTCATCGTGAATATTTAACATATCACTCTGATGTTCTGGAAATACCACAAGGATAATGCGTAGGACTCTTAATATATATTTACTTTCCACATTGTGTGAAACAGTGAGTCTTCATTAATTGTGTCCTAAAGAGATTTATTGATGATCTTGTGGCTCTAGACTCAATTGTGCACATTTGGTTTCCTATGCCGGAGACTAGGGAGAGGGTCTCCTTCTTCAATATCAACAATCTCTAAGAGAAAGTCGATAGATTATGTGGGTTCCCTGTGAGAATGAAACAAGCCCTTTTAAGAGGAACTTGAGTACCTTGGGAAGTTTAGTGCAGTGCGTCACTGGGTCCATGACGTCTTGTCTTCAATACCAGTGTTACCTTGGTAACAACCAGTAGCATATGTATTGAACCCGGTTTCTACCCTAAGGTTGAATTATTGGAGGGCTATTTCTTTTCACCCTTTTTCACATTCATTTCTTTTTCATTCTTCAACCCCTTCAATGCTTACCGAGACTTCATTACTAGAACCTTGTTGGGTTTATTCCAGTTCTAGCTCTGTCACAGTTCGCACTCTTCCCATATTCTCATTTTTCTTCTTTTTTCATCATACCTAAGGACTCTACACTATCTAGTGGATTGTCCCCTGGGTAGATCCCTCCGGCTCTGGCGAGATCGTGAGAACGAATACCTAACCTAACCATCCTTATAACACCATGCATAAAGTAAATTGGTCGGTCTTTTGGTATTCTTCTTTCCTTCTCGAAACCAATAGAAAAATCATTTGAAAAATCAATCAAGGTACTTGTGATATAATATCAAAGCATTTTGTACCTTAATTGTTTTGATCTTTTAGAAATGCTCCCCCTCAACATGTGCTTATGATTTAGAAATTGTTTAGCACATGGAGGCAAGAGTTCTTTGAAATGTATTCTTGATCACAATTTCCGTAGAAAAATCCATTTAAATTTCTTTGGTAAATTCTCCCCCTCAATATGTGCATAGGATATTTGAAATCATTTTATCACATAGAGGCAGGAGTTCTTTAAAGTACTTCCACGATCACAAAAGCCATTAAGAAACCATTAGAAAATCAATCAAGGTACTTTATGTTGAAACATAGAAATCTTTGTACCTTGAAAGTTAATTTTCTTTTTGAAATGCTCCCCCTCAATATGTGCTTCGAGATTCGAAAGTGTTTAGCACATATGAGAGAGCAGCCTGCACATTTGAATCAAAATGATCACCTTTTATCAAATTTCATTATTAAATCACAAATTCTCCCCGATCAAAAATATCAAACCCTTTGAGATTTTGGATCCCAAGTGATTTAATAAGGTTTAGAAAACATGGGAGAAAATGTTCTGCATTCCGAGATAATGACTGAACGAGTTACGAGGGTGGCAATTCCTTGAGGAGTGGGAAACTTTATAATGGAATGCACTGTGGAAGGTATGGCTCGTAGCATCTTGAGTCATGTCCTTCCCAAGATCACGTTGTAGGGTAACGGAGCGCGGATGACAGTAAACTTCATTCTGACCTTCCGTTACAGCCCTTCGTCTCCAAACGAGACATCCAGCTCGATCTTCCCCAGCGGTCTAGTCACTTGCCCAGCATATCCAAGCAAATCTCTCTGCGTTTGTTTCAGTCGAGACCTTATCTCCGGACTCAAGTTGTTGAAGCAATGTTTGAACATCACTTCCACTGAGGCTCATTCATCCACAAATAACCTTCTTACCAGATATCCTTCCATGCTTGCTTCAATTATGAGGGGGTCGTCCGATACACTCCGTCGAGAAGGGGGGGAAAGGTTATGGGTACATTCATCCACCCCTCCTCTTGCTCCGATGATTTCCTCTTCCTCTTTTCAGTCCACGCCCGGATCATATTAATGACTTTCTCCTTGGTTCCCGTCTCTTTCTTGGGAGGATCTCGCCTACCCTTCTGTCTGAGATCCCTAATCAAATGGTTCAACTTCCCTGATTCCAAGGCTAGTTCCAACTGCTTCTTAAGTTGATAACAGTCATTCGTGTAGTGCTCCTTTTCTCTATGGTAATCACAATATTTGTCCTGGTTCTCCTTCCTGGGCGGGTCACGCATGGGCTTCGAGGGAGGTAAGCGTAACTGATGCTCTGTAGCCAAGATTTCTGTAAGGTCACTAGTTTTACAACACAAGCAACATAGAAAGAGATAAAGGCGACTGAACAATAAACCAAACTCACACACTCGTATGATAAAGAAGGGTTACGCGTAGGAGTATGTGAAAGAGATAAATTGAACAACCAACCATCAAGTGAGGGTTATACAAGAGTATTTATAGGAGGGAAGCTAGGGCAACACTCCTAGTCCCTTCCTTTCTCCTATGGGCTTGGGCCTAAGCTCATGGGCCTTCTACATAAGCTTAAGGCTAATAACAAACATAAAGGCCATAATTAAGCTAACTATTACATATGAATTACTAACACTTGATTTAGGTTTAGGAGTGATTCCAACAATCTCCCCCTAAGTGTTGGTGATGAATAAATATGAACGGTGAAGGCGTTGATGTAATAGTAGCTTTGACGTCTTCTGACATTCTTCTTTCTTGTGAGAAGAATTTCCTTGATTTGAACAATCTCCCCAGTGTAGAGAAATTGTTTTCTTTAAACATTTTTGCTTTGACGTCATCTTTTAACTTTGTTCTTTGATCATTGTTCTTTGTGATGGTAGTGATAGTATGTTGTTTTTGTTTGCATCAAGTCTGCCTCAGGTCTGCTTCGCTGCTACAGTGTCTCCACGTCATTCTTCAACATGCTCACACGCTCTTTAACGTTTGATAACAGTGCTGACGAAGTTCTTTAAGTCTTTAACTTTGTAGATTCTTTGAATTGACGAAGAATCATTCTGACTTTTGTGTTGCTTTTGGATAGAACTTCCATTAGTGATGATGTTGGCATGAGCATGTGAAGAATCTGCACGATCATTTCGATCCAGAGCTTCCATAAGAAGAAAACATGCAAACGGTTAGTAATAAGCGGATTCCGGCACTTACAAGTTTGAACTTCGAGAGTGTTAACAGCATAGTGTGAAAACACAACTCTAATTCTCACAAAGGCCGTTCCTGAACTGGAGTCCCACAAGTGAGATAACGCGATGTACAGAAGTACATCTACAGTTCAGATGAGTCGTTGAGGTACACCGAAGCATTACCTCACGACCGTAGACCGTTTGAGACACACTAAGCGTAATCCACGGGGAGTTACCGTAGTGACCTGCTGTCAGGGCTGTTTGAAGTTGACCCTGGCAGGAGTTTCCATTCAATCACTGAGAATCACAATTGTGAACCTCTCATAAATGTTCTCGACAGATTGCTAAGATCTGTGAAGGACTCGATAACGTACCACTGATGTTCTTATTGTTGAACATCAAGTGATGAAATGTCAAGTGTACCTAAAAGATCTTTTGATGAATCTCGTGGCTCTAGACTCAATAGTGCATTTTGGTTTTCCTGAGCAGAGACTAGGAAGAGGGTCTCCTTCTTCAATATCAGTAATCTCTAAGAGAAAGCCGATAGATTATGTAGGGTTCCCTGTGAGAATGAAACAAGCTTCTGTTGAGAGAAACTTGAGTGGTTAAGAAGGTTTAGTGCATGCGTCACTGGGTCCATGATGACTTTTAATCTTCAATATCGGCATCACTAAGTGACAACCAGTAGCATATGAATTGAACCCGGTGTCTGCCCTAAGTTGAATAATTTGGAGGGCTATTTCTTTTCACCCTTTTCTTTGCATTTCTTTTTAATTCTTCAACTCATTCTTTCTCCGATTCTCATTTTCTCCTTTTTATAATCATACCTAAGGAATTCTAAGTACTAACTATTTGTGATGTCCTTGGGTAGATCCCTCCGGCTCTGGCGGATCATAGGACGGTTATTCCTAACCTTAATCACCTTATAACTCCATTGCCATAAAACCATTTTTCATGAAAATCTCTCGAAGCATTTGTGAATGAAAAACATGTTTGAATACTTCAAGAGTTTTAGATTTTCAGAAATACTCCCCCCTCCACATGTGCTAAAGAGTTTGTACGGAAATATGCACAGTGAGGAAAGAGCGCGCACTTTATGAATTGATCAACTCAAGATAGACAATCCCCCGCGAGACACGGTTAAGTTACATAGTTAAAGAGTTGCATTGTCAGCTTTTAGGTGACAACTAGCTCTAATAACTACCTTGAAGGTGTAGACAAACCTCGAAAGGTTGTCAAACCCGTCATAGTTCATGTCTACCAAGAGTTTCTCGAATGGTACTTTCTACTCGGACAAGTCCTTTGCGAGACACGTTTACATTACTAGCGAACTAGCTTGAAATTATTACCCGTCCTGGACAAGTCTTTTCGAGTTACTAACAGTTAAGTACCGTCAATTCATTGGTTAAGTCTATAGCACAAAGATTCATTTGCTTTTACACAACATATTTCTTATCACATAATTTTCTCCCCCTCAAAAATGGCATAAAATGTTATTTTTGAAAAGTTGAGAATAAATATGACCATTTCGAGTGTTGCGGGAAGATGACCAATGTGAACAATTTGTGAAGAAAGGTTTAATTCAAATACTCCCCCTCAACCAATGATATAAACGGTTGAGGTTTTGAAAATCATACGGGGAAGTACTTGTTCTTTTGAGCAAAACCTTGAAAAATGAAAGGTTTGATAGGTTTTACTCAAAAGTAAGAAGCTTTCACTCCTTTTATAAGGATTGTGGCACTGAAGCATACCACAGGGTCCTTTCTTGACAAGAACGGGTTGTACACTGAAATGTGTGCACAAGCCATAGACATAAATAATCACACATCCAAAATATAATGAAAGAAGCAGTTTAAGAGGTACCAGGAAGTCCAGTGATGTTGCCAGGAGTGCGAACTGGGCGTTGATAGCCGGTGATGTTAATCCTGGGTCGACCACCAACAAAGCTTTCCAACGTTCTGAACTGATCCCTTCGATACAACCTTTCATCAATCATTCTGATGATCCTCCTCACATCCCTTCGATCCTGAGAATTCCATCGCTTAGGAGACCCAATATTTTGATGTATATCCTTCAACCTATAAGCCAATCCTTCCCTAACCATTTTCAAAGTGTGATCCCCAAACTTGTGAAGATCACTACACGCCATTAAGCAATTTCGTTGAAGTTCACTGCGGTAAACGACGCCGAATGGTTTGCTGATGAGTGTATATTTTGAGAGCTGGTTGATGTCGGGAAGATCAAGCTGAGGTGGAGTGAAGTTGGCACGGGTCTTATATGATTCAACTGCAAGTTGGAGATCTTCTACACGTTCTTTGATGACTATGCGTCTGATGAAGATGAGCAATGACTTGATGAATTCACGTTGTACTTTAGTTGAAAATTGTCTCATGCGACCCTGTACTTTGGCAAGGTACATGTCTTCAATGTCGTTGATAGACAAATTCTCAAAGTCAGCTTCAGAGAATGCATAATCCCTTTCGTCTTGCCTTTTGACCACAATATTCTTGAGAAAAGTGTAGTCCCATTTGGACGAAAGATCAACTTGTTTGATGGCAACGATACTCTTAGTACTGAACACTGCATGTTGAGACTTCTGAACCTGGCAGCTTCTGTAGTAGATTCTTCGGCGTTCCGGCCAATGGTGAATCCCATACATTGCATCACGGTCATACACTACCACATTGTTGGAAAACATGTGGTTAGCTCTTTCCTCGATGGCTATGCAATTAGAGTATATGGCTGCTGGGAATGGAAGTGTCAAGGATGTAGCGTATTTCCTTGAACCATCGCCACCGTGTAAAAGAAATTCCAAGTCTTTGTTGAAGAAATATCAGAATGGAATCCTTGGCTCATCTGGTTGGCCAATTGTTGGTAGAGGTTTAGACCAGTCGGTGAAATATGGAGGGTTTTCCCGTTTGGTGAAGTCGATGTTTGCTTCTGGGTTGAGCCAATCCATGTTGTTAGACATAGCTCGAGCAATGTTTTCAAGGTGATATTCGACCTCGATGGCACTTTCCGAGCTATCTTTTAACAGTTGAAAAGCTTCATTCTTGATTCGCCTCAACTCAGATTTCGTCATCTTCTTTACTCGGAATTTTTCTTGCAGTATCTTAGCATGCTCCAATGTATTACCATCTACCAGATCTTGACCTTCAGTAGGATAGGGGGTGGAATTAACAAGTGTAGAAAACCATTCAAATTCCTCTGTGTCATCTTCATCTAGCCATGATACAACGTCAGTCGTAGGCACCTTCTTCTTCTTTTTCTTAGGCCTAGATGAGGATTCTGGTTTCTTAACTTGTTTGGGAGAGGTGGGTTGTTGTAGGGGCTCACGGACTTCCTCATCGTCACAACCCGTATACTCAAAGTGATCACCGGTTTTCTGAGTCTCGGGTGGTAATTCAGAAGAATCCTGAGGTTTATCAGTAGAAGAACGAGGAGGAGACCTTTGTTGTGCTGTAGTCCGTTAGGGTGGAGGCTGCATAGAAGATGATTCACCAGAATTCTTCGGGCTTTTGGGCTCGATATCCTTATCCTGATCTTTGTCTTCGTCGTCTCTTGAACGTTTAGGCCTTACAGCTTCTTCTCTGTATGCTGATCTGAGTTGGTATTCCAGCAATGCTTCAAACAATTTAGCTTCGTGGGAGGCAAACGTTGCAGAGCGTTTCGACATTTGAGCTACTAGCCGGTTCACCAATTCATCATTTAAAAAGACTGTGGGTTCAACTGGATTGATGTTCACATTCATTGGAGTTGATTTCATGGTTTGCTTGGCCAGATGTAATAGATTTGGATAAAGTTGTCTGGTATACATCTCCTTTGTCAGTTTAGGAACGACGTCAAGAAGGAACTTGTGAGTGTATCCTTTGATCATCTCGTCCATTTTCCCTTGGAGATCATCTTTCATGAGCTTCTGGACATACTCCCTTTCAACTTTCATCTCGTCATTCTCGTCATGAAGATACTGTATTTGATCAGCGAAGAAATTCATCTTCCTGTAGAGCATGTCTTTCTTTCTGACTTGTTTGACAGCATTCACAATTCTTTTATGAGTATGAGAAATCCAAGATCTATTTGGCTTCTTCACTGATTTGGATGTTGATTTGGTTGATCTTTTAGATGGTGGTGGTGAGGAATGAGAAGATGAATCCGATGAAGATGAGATGTGAGGAGACTCCGGGTCCTTTGATGGTTCAGAAGTTTTCTCCTTAGACTGTACGGGACTGTCAAGAAGAAACTTTTCATAATCAACATCTTCATCATTTCCAGACTTAGCTTCTTCATTAGCTTTATCTTTCTCATACTTCTCCGTTTCTGGTTCCTCAATGTTAAAATCAGTAGAGTCCTCCACAAGCTTTTGCTGTTGCACAAGAGTGGTGGCACCAGTTCCCTTATCGGGTCGATTAACCGCATCAGGATCTGGTGAAGAGTGGACACCACCACTCGACCCTCCGGGGCCACGCATTTGATCTTGTTCAAAATCTTTAGCTTTTTGTAGGTGTCTAACGATTTTAAACTTCTTCATGTAGGATGTATCCAGTTGCCCTTCATCAGAGCTTGATCTTTCATCATAAGGTACAAGTGCTGGAGTCTTCCCTTTTCCTTGAATAGCTAGAGGACTGGGAGGTTTGGCTACTGAAGGATTAATGTCGGTTGCAGATTCAGAGTGGAAGACCTCTTCGTCTGATTGTGTATCTTCAGAGCTTTCGTCCACAAGTTCTTTTTGTGGTTCAGATTTGGGAATGGGAATAGGAACAGCTTCCTTAGCAGGAACAATCCTTTTGCTTGGAGGATTCCTTTTGGGAAACTTCCTCTGACTCTCAGTGCTTGCAGCACTCCCTGCACTTCCTCTTCTGGTTCTCCGTGTAGGTGTCCCAGAAGGTTTCTCATCAAGATGACCAACTTTACCTTCTTTCACTGCTACCAGATACCTTTTGTATGTCTCGAGCTTTTTGATTTCGTTAGACAGAAGGTGATCAGGTAACACAGCACCCTGTTTCTTTGTTGACGTTTCCTTGATTCTAACTGATAAAATAGGCTCAGTTAACATATCGTGATTGTCGGGGTCATTGAGCCTCTTGGGAATATCAGGATGAAGACCAAGTGCTCTCTGGATCAACAGTTTAGTGTATCTGACATAGGGAATCTTTGAGCCAAGCTTTTTGAGAAATGTCATCATGTCATCCCATATCAGAGCTTCTAGTTTGATGTGCTTCATGTTGATTAATGACCAGAAGATTTGCAGTTCCATGAGCTTGGGATGCTCATAGCCACTATCACGACCAGAGACAGATTTGGTGATGATGTAGAGAGTTCTCCATGGTTGAGGAATGTTCTTAAGCTCCACATGAGAGTGCTTAGTGATAATTCCTGAAGCTTCATCATAGCCAATATCAATCAAGAATTGCAAAACTGTCTCTTCAGTAGGTGTGGCATAGAAGTCGGTTGGCTCGATGTCAGGGATGAGAAGAACAGCTTGTAAGTCTGCATGTGTGATGGTGACTTGTTTGTGATTGAGCGTCACAGTTACTGCACTTTGACCTTTGATCCTCTGCATTGAATTCCAGAACTGTTGCATGTAGATCTCCGGTACTGTAGCAGAATGTGAGAGCATGTTCTGGTAGGGATGATTCTTGAGAATATCCATAGCAATCAAACAGGAAGATTCTGAGCAGGTGAGGGATTCAAAGTCAACCCGAAGGTTGTTCTTTCCAATCTTCCTTGGATAGCCATTAGGGAAGATATCAGCAATTGTGAGAACATCTGGTGCATCCACATTTATTTGAGCAGCCATGTCGTGATCTGAAATAACATTAGCCAAAAGAACCAACATATCGAAAGACATTATGTTAGTCAACAGAAGGTTTTATTGTCTAATTATTGAATGTACAATGTCAATGATTGTTACGAGTCCAAAGTCACTTGTTTGTTCAATAGTCCAATGACGTCGTGATAAGTTTCGTGAGTTAGTTAACTTTAAGTTTTAAAGTTTATGTTATCACTTATTTAACACAACATATTAAACGTTTAAGCTTATTAGTGACATTATTGGTTTCGTGACGTTATGATTTATTCATTTACAGGTTTGCACGCGTAATAATTCATAATGAAGGTTTGATCAAGGCTTAGGCATAGAAATGGTAGCTTATGCGTAAACAGGAGAATTATACGCGTAGACGCAAGCTTATGCTTAGGATCCTTACTTACGCGTAGGAATAGGGGATCTTACGAGTAGAGCTTACGCGTAGGCGTATAAAAACCTTACGCGTAAGGCTTACTCGTAAGACTAGACCTTATGCGTAGAGTCACTGTTTACGCATATCCTTCACAGGATACGCGTAGTCCCTTTGTAGAACCTTACGCGTAACAGTTACTCGTAAGATTTCTCTTACGCATAACTTTCTACGCGTAAGGTGATCCTTATGCGTAGAGTTTCAATGACCTTGATTCTGAGTTTTACGCGTAGCAAGCCTGAAATAAAATCATCATAACATCAATTTTGACACTAACACTCATTCTATAATAGATTTAATCACAATCACTCATTTAAACAGTTAGGCGTAGAAAACCTTACGCGTAAGACTAAAACCCTAATAGTACAAGAATTACGCATATGAATTATAGCCATAGGATTAGCATCAAATTTTTTCTGGTAAGTCTAAGATGTCTATTGAGTTGTCTTAGCCAAGTTTTAACATCAAATGTGTCAAGAATCAAAAGTACCCAAACCGTATGAACATAAACCCTAATTTCCATTTTATGAATCATTAGTGTTTCTGGGTGTACTCTGGGCCTAGATATGATCAATTCAACTTGTCTACAACCTTCTACAACAATATTTTTCACCAAAAAAACGTTCTCTTTTGAAAATACCCAAATCCACGCATAAACCCTAATTTTCAAAAATCATTCAATTCATGTTTCTGGGTGCGTTTTGATGATGGAAATGGTTTTAGTATGATTAATTAAACGTTTTGACACAATCATATTAACCAAAAAACACACGAATGAGTGATTTGTGTTCATAGCTTACGCGTAGAACACGAATCACACTTAATCTCATCATTTGACCGTTGGATTTGAGTGAAAATCAAAACCCTTGTTTAAAAACATGTAAAGATTATTAAACCACTTACAAAATGATGATCCAATACACGGAAATGAAGAACGAATTTTGAGCGTAGGATGATTTAGCTGATGATAATAAATGTGAAGTGAAAGTTAGGTGGAAGGGAGTTTTATTAAAAAGGAGTTTGAGCTTTTGGCAGTTTTAGTCCCTCCACCTTTTTCTTTTTCATCCAAAGCCATTTAACTTCCATTTTGGTTACCAAACAAAAGATTTTAAGAAAGAAACTTGACGACACTCCCCCTCGGCTTAATAAATAATGAAAGGTTATACATATTAGTCCGAGGAGTGTCAGTAAACCAGAAATGAGACCACCATTTTAAGGAATCAACCGGGATAGGATAACATGCAAGTACAGTGTTATTGAATTTTGAAAGATTAGAGTGTTGACGGAAAAAAAATATACTTGCCATGTTGAAAGAAACATAGATAGAAGAATATTTTTGTTGTTTTAACAGGTTTTATATTTTTGTATTTTGTTTTTGAAAAATATTTACAAAAAAGATTTTGGTGTTTGACAGGTTTTTAAGACTGTTTTAGGAGGTCATCCAATTCCTCTTGAGTCAAACACCGCATACCAATCCGGTGGACCAACTCATTAAACCTAGCGGGAGGCAAGGCTTTGGTGAGTAGATCCGCCAATTGGTATTCTGTACCCACGAAGTATAATTCAACTGTACCCTGTTCTACATGATCCTTGATGAAATGATAGCGAAGATCGATGTGCTTTGATTTCGACTGTTGAACTGAGTTGCACGAGATCGCAATGGCACTCCGATTGTCGCAGTACATCGGAATTCTGTCAAATACGTAACCATAGTCTTTGAGTTGTGTTCTCATCCAGATGACTTGAGCACAACATGCGGACATGGCTACATATTCTGCTTCAGTTGATGACAGCGATGTACAATCCTGCTTCTTTGATTGCCAGGACACCAGTTTATCACCAAGAAATTGTAGTGCTCCTGAAGTACTTTTTCGTGAATCTAAACATCCTGCGTGATCAGCATCTGAAAAAGCGATTAGTTCAAAACCAGAATCCTTCGGATACCAGATCCCCAAGTTAATGGTTCCCTTGATGTATCGGAGGATTCTTTTAGCCTCAGAGAGGTGGGTTTCAGTTAGTCGTGACTGATAACGAGAGCATAGATAAACGGCAAAGACAATATCAGGTCTGCTAGCTGTTAGATACATGAGAGACCCAATAATACTTCGGTATTTGGTTGGGTCCACTAATTTCCCATGTAAATCAGCATCTAGCTTCTTGGTATGAGTCATTGGTGTGGCATAAGTGTCACAGGTTTTCATTCCAAATTTGTTTAATAATTCAAGGGAATATTTGGACTGACTCAAGAAAATACCACGGAGTGATTGATGAACTTGCAGTCCTAGAAAGAACGTAAGTTCACCCATCATGGAAATTTCAAAAATTTTCTCCATTAGTTTAGCAAAAGCGATTGAGTACTTTTTATGTGTAGACCCAAAAATGATGTCATCCACGTAAATTTGAACAATTAAGATATGTGCCCCGTGATATTGTATAAAAAGAGTAGGGTCGACCGAACCTTTGGTGAAATTATTAGCAATGAGAAAAGATGATAGCTTATCGTACCATGCCCGAGGAGCTTGTTTGAGACCATAAAGAGCTTTGTTCAGTTTGTAGACATGGTTCGGGAACTCGGGATCAACGAATCCTTCTGGTTGGCTGACATAAACCGTTTCTTTCAGTTGTCCGTTGAGAAACGCAGTTTTGACATCCATCTGAAAGACCGTCATATTCATATGAGCCGCGAACGCGAGAAATATCCGAACAGCCTCAAGACGAGCAACCGGAGCAAAAGATTCTTCAAAGTCTATTCCCTCTTCCTGACGATAACCCTTAGCAACTAGACGTGACTTGTTTCGGATTACGTTCCCTTCAGCATCCAATTTGTTTTTCCAAATCCATTTGAGACCAATGACGTAGACCCCTGTTGGTCTTTCAACCAGTTCCCATACTTCAAGACGTTTGAATTGGTTGAGTTCTTCTTGCATGGATTCAATCCAGTTGTCTTTTGTCATTGCGTCTTTAATGTTTTTAGGCTCAGATTGGCAGACAGTGAGTGCATAAATGCAATGTTCACCATCTGTGTGAAGACGTTGTCTCGTAACGACTGGTTGATTCGGGTTGCCAATAATATTTGCCAGAGGATGGTCTTTTGTCCATCGATGTGTAGAGGGTTGATGTTGGTATACATTGTGCAGATTCTGAGGATTCAAATGGTTTGTTAATGATTCCGCGACATCAGGTGCATCAGTGTCATTAGCAAACGGGTTAAAGAACGCATTTGGATCAAAATCTGCAGGTGGGGGTACATCATTAAGAATATCATCAGCCGGTTCATCATTGTTGGAAGCGGTTTGTTCAACTGTTGTGGTGGAGTCAACTGGTGGTGCTTCTTCAACAGTAGTTGTTATAGCAGGTGTATCAGGTATAAGAGTATTATCAGGTTGTGTAGCGGAAACAGCGGATACACCTGGAGTACGTTCATCAATATCGTCACTGAACAGAGGAGCAAATAACCTTTCCATTTGTTGACGAGTGAGCTGGGGGCTTTGTTCAGCTGATGATGGTGGTTGAGGGAAGTTTAAGCGGTTGTGACCGGGTTCCAAGCTGTTATACTCAGAAGCCATCTCCGTAAGTTCATCAAAATGAGCATGAATCGTTTCCATAACCTGTTTTGTACGACGATTCCATATCCGGTAACCTTTAGAATTCTCACAATATCCAATAAAGACTCCAATGTCAGCTTTGGCTTCGAGCTTTCCAAAATCATCATGATCATTATTCGGATAGCAAAGGGATCCAAATACATGAAAGTGTTTGAGATTCGGTTTATGGTTGTGGACAAGCTCGAAAGGTGTTTTGTTGTGGCGTTTTGTGATCATAGAACGGTTTTGAGTATAGCATGCAGTAGATACAGCTTCTGCCCACAAGTAATCTGGAAGTTTAGCATTGATTAACATTGTTCTTGCAGCTTCCACTAACGTTCGGTTTCGTCTTTCAACAACGCCGTTTTGTTCTGGTGTACGTGCAATAGATGTTTGATGCTAAATTCCCACTTTCTCATAAAATTCACGAAGGGTTTGGTTAACAAATTCAGTTCCTTTGTCTGTTCTGATTAGTCTGACGGTGTTGCGGAGCTGAACCTGTATTTTTGTGAGAAAGGTGATGATCATCTTTGGAGCTTGGTCTTTGCTTCGAAGAAAGTAGACCCAAGTCCAGCGTGAGTAGTCATCAACTATTACCAAGATGTAGTGTTTGGCATTAATCGTTTGTACGCGCATCGGGCCACATAAATCCATGTGAAGAAGATGAAGCACATGCTGAGAGCTGTGTTCCACCTTTGAAGGAAAATGAGCACGAGTGCTTTTCCCTTGTTCACAAGCTGAATAAAGGTGATCTTTAGAATACCGGAATCGTGGGAGACCTTTAGCTAGTTTGTGTCGAGCAAGATTGGTTATAGTTTAAAAGTTTAAATGTGAGAGACGACGGTGCCATAGCCAGGATTTTGTTGATGTTGCCTTTGAAAGTAAGCAGATGGGAGATGAAGCAACCATGTCTTGCATAGAGATAGTGTAAAGACTTGAGTTACGCGAGCCAGACATAAGGTCGTTTCCTTGTAGATCACGAATGAAACAAGATTTCTCCCTGAAAGCAACCTCCAAATCTCCATCACAGAACTGACCTACTGAAAACAGATTGTGACCGAGGCCTTCCACATAATAAACCCTGCTAATTTTGATGTTCCCATTGATATAGTCTCCGTAGCCCATGATAGCTGCGAAGTGATCATTCCCGAATCTGACAGTGCCAATGAACTTTGCAATAAAGTTTGATAACAGTTTAAGATTGCCTGTCATGTGTCGGGAACATCCGCTATCAACAATCCAGAGAATGATCTGTATCACCTGCATTACACACAGACGACACAGATGGAATAGAAGTAGATGTGGAACCCGAAATGTTAGAGGGTTCCGGAGCAATTATAGTAGACATACACACATCAATAACTTTAGGCATCCATTTAAATCCTAGTATGTTATATATCCATTTCTGCCATCTCCAACTAGTATTTGCTTTAGTCTTAGTGAATGCACTAGGTGGTACTACATTCTTAGGAGGTGAAACTGGAGCTACTGGGACAGCAATGCGTTTCCTAGAATCTAAAGAGGGCGGTTTACCAAGCACAGACTTAGAAAGATTAGTGGGCCTAGAGGTATTCCGATTCTTAGGATTCCGTAAACGAGAGATGATAGCTTTAGCAACACATTTGTCATGACAATCAGAATTCATACTTTTACGACAAATAACACAAGGTGCATCAGACTGAATATCAAAAGTACTTAAAGGTTTAGCATTCGTTACATCACTATTTCTATTACATTTGCCAGACGCAATATCTATAATGGAAGCAACGTGAGTCTTATTCATTTTCCTAGGGTGTTCTTCTACTTTAGCATTCCTTATTGATCCTTTCTTAGGTCACAACTTCCTATTCTTCGATGTAGTGCTCCTAGGCTGTGAAGTGCGGACGGTTGAAAAAGATGCAACTATTCCTGTTTCAGTAGAAGGAAGCACGTTAGCAACTTGTGTTTTTGCCTAAGGCATTCTAGGTTCACGATTACTAAGTGTTACTGGTGCTATTCTCTTAATCACGGTAGGCGGAAGTAGTTCATACTTTCCTAACATTTCTCTTAACTTAAATATAGTGTGAATCAAATCTTGATTTTCAGAACGAATATTACCAGCAAAATGCATTACTTCTCTAGTGTGTGCAAGATAGTGATCAAGTTCGTTTGATGCTTCATGACGAGTCTTATTGAGTAAATAAAATATGACACCATATTCCTGTTTAACTTTTACAAGTTCTTATTCATATTTTGAGATTTGACTTTTCAAAGACACGTTTTGATCATCCAGCTGCTCATATTTTGGATTAAAATTGTTTGATTGCAACTGGTGGATTTTGGTTTGCAAAGCAAGTTCACGATTTTGACAATCTTTTTGACACCATTGAAGACGACGTTTTGCATTTGAAAGCTCGTGTAAGAGACGTTCGTTTTCAAATTTTAAAGACTCGATCTGAAGCACATTATCAGTATTCTCAACAGTTACAACATTATCAACAGTATCAGCAGAGATATAATCAGATGCATATGACAAAGAATTCAATAACACAACATTATGGACATCATCACAGATAACATCTTCCAAGAGTCGATCAACATCTTTTCTCAACATTTTCTTTTTTCGTTTAGTATTAGAAATAGATGTTTCTGTTTTCTCGAAAACGACCTTCATCAATCCAAGTTCCTTATGAAAGTCCCGTTCCCAAGACAATGCACAATTTTTCAAATTTTTAACATTTGGTAAAAGTTTTTCTGAAAAATGTCTCTTTGTTCTCGCGCCAGAGGCAATTGAAAGTGTTGAACTTTGATTTCAGAATGATATTCTATCTCATGTTGTAAAGTTTTGAGGTCAGCCATGAAAATGTCAAAATATCTAAGAATTTTGCGATTTTCAGGTTTTGAGTTTACTTCACTGATGGAAGGTAATGGACCATAATCTTGTGCATAATCTGGTTGGGGATTAACATTAGAAGACTCAGACGTTTTTATGATAACCCTTGGTGTGTTAGAAGAATCCGTTGGTGTGACGAAAGTGACCGGTTTTGAATAATTAAAAGGTTTGTTGTAAACAACAGTTTTTAATTTTGATCGACTCTCGTCTTCTGCATCTAATTCCTCTTGACGATGATATTCAACAACACTCATAACAGAATTATCAATTTTATATTCTGCACTGGAAACTTCAGGATTTGGTTTGAATGCTTTGGTTGAAAGCTTAGGTTTGTAATCAGCAAGATTCAGTCCATATCCATTTGGATTGGGTTTTAATGTAAACTTTTCAATAGCAGTTACTGACTCACCATGTTTGTAAACAACAGTTTTAAACTCTTTAAGTTTGTTTTGCAAGCCGATAATTTCTTCAAGATGATCATCTATTCGTTTCGTTGAATGCTTTTTGTATGCAGAGAACTGTTTTTGACAAGTTAACAACTCAGCCTTAGCTTTTTGATTTTCCAAGGTGAGAGCGTTGTTCTATCTCAGACAACAAAGCATTCTTCGAAGCGGCTAGATCACGCATCTGTCTTTCTAAATATTTTTCGTTTTGATGAGATTTAGCAAAAGCGGCTTCAAAACCTTTTTCACGGTTTTCTTGAGTTTTGAAAAAGTTGAGTTGCATTTGTAAACATTCAAAATCCTTGGTTAACAGTGCATTTTTACTTTTTAAGTCCTGATTTAATGCACAACATTCTTCAATTTGGGATTGTTGGTCTTTAAGTAAAAGAGCAAGATCTGGATGAGGCAAAAGTTCGGCTTGTTCAACGGAAGTCACAACATGATCATTATTTAGATCCTCAAGTATAACCACGGAGTCAATTTGATTATCAAAGGAAACCATAAGGTCATCTTGATCGTCAAATGTAACTACGGGGTCTAATTGAAAATCGTCGGAATGAGATGTAGATGACTCATTTTGAACACTCTGAGCCTTGCCGGATTCAGATGTTGGCGGAGATATTAGATCAGAGATAAATATGGGTTGTTCGAGTACCTGAGACAAGCCATCAGTGTCATACACTGGGCCTGTGTCACTCATGTGTAACTCATGCATATTAGCCATCAACATAACAGCTGCATTGGCCTGCAAGTCCTCCATATCATCATCTGAGTCTGCATCTGCCATAAAACTCTGTTCTTTGTCTGTGAGAGTTCCACCAACTTCATTCTTAAGAGCCAAAAGAAGAGCCTCTTTGAAATAAGCACTGCCTTTAGTCCTCGGCTTTGGGCATGCATTAGCCAGATGTCCCTTCTCATTGCAGTTGTAGCATCGAAGACCATTCAACCCATTCTGAGCATTTCCCTGTTCCACCATTTGAGCTCTGTTGTTGTTCCTACCCATAGCGTTAAACCCTTTACCACCGCCCATCTGACGACCATAACCACGATTCTGAACTTCAACTCGTCCATTGTTCACAACAGCCTGATTTCGTGTATTAGATGAGGAACGAATATGATTGTTGGATTTGTTGGTATAACGGCTAAAAGCATTAGCAATCATAACAAATCCTTGTTGCAATGCTTCGAACGGATCGGATTCCTCATTAGTTTGACTATGAAGTGCTTGATCATTGTTGTTGTTGTTGTAAGGAATCCGTATGTAGAATGATGCATGTTCTTCGCTTGACGGAGAAAAATGACATACTTCTCCCATTCAGGACCAAGACTACTCAGGAACTTAGTATTAACTGCAATTCTTGTCATGATGATGTTGTGTTTATCCAAATCATTTATGATGTCTGAGAATCTATGATGATAAGACTCTAGTGTCTCTCCTGGTTCAATCATGAAGTGTTCATAAGCCAAGTAAATTTTGGATTCCATGTCCTCTTGATTGAGTGCAGATCCTTCCATAAGAAGATGAATATGTTCCCACATTGCCTTTGCAGTCTTTTGAGCATCAACACTTCGAAGAATTGGGTTTGGTAATCCTAAAAGGATATATTGCATTGCAAGCTCATCAGCTTCATAGTGTAGAAGTTCTGTAGGATTGAGATCTGCAACAGTAGCAATGTTTGATTGTTCATCTCTTGGTGGATTAGCATTTGGATCTCCGGGTACAATGACAGTAGGCATTTGAAATGGACCTTCCAAGATAACCTTCTTTAAGAACTTTCCATGTGGCTTCTTCAGATCACAAAACCTAAAGAATCGAATTACCCATTGATCGTAGTTTCCTGGAGTGAGCATTGGAGGTCTATCAAGTGATCCAGCCTCATGAATTGATTGTTGGCTGCTTAAAGCTTCACACATCTTTGCAAACCAAGTGGGTTCCTTCATAGTGTTCCTTGATGGATGTTGATTGAAATCGTTTGTGTAGGGTTGAACTTGAAGACTTGTGGTGTTTGAACCATTTGTGGTGGAGGAATTGCTCCAAGTTGTGGAGTATGTTGTTGATTAAATTGTTGTTGATAAATTGCTTGTTGTTGATTCCATTGTTGATGTTGTGGACTTAGTTGTTGTTGTCGTTGAGAATAAGTGTAAGGGAAATAGTTAGAGTATGGTGGTTGTGACATGTTTAAAAATTTGTGTTGGTAAAAATGGATCTTTGTAGTCGAATGAACCTTTGTTGATGAAGTATCCTTAGGCGTAGAAATCACAATAGCCAAGTAGCACTTATGCGTAAGAACACCAAAGTTACGCGTAACAATCAAGAGTTACGCGTAGGTTTAGCTTACGCGTAAGTAGGGAAAAGACACTAAAGTTATGCGTCGGCACAAAGTTAGGCGTAGGATTACCTTATGCGTAAGACTAGGCTTAGGCGTAAGATGAATCTTATGCGTAGGATGTTCTACGCGTAAGCTTATGCTTATGCGTAAGTTTAGGGTTTTTAGCCCAAGTGATCTTTTACACTATCAAAGTGCAAAAGATATCCCAAGTCGACGTATTTTCAGGCTTATCCAAGCAAGAAAACACGGAGTAAACCACGAAACTGAAGATCAAACCACGGAATAAGTTACGCGTAGAACTAGGGTTTTGATACGCGTAGTTCTACTCGTAAGATGACTTTTGCCCAAAGATGTTTCTAAACCAGATTTTTGTGATGAAATAGCTTCAATATCACCAAAATAGCACAAAAGTGTGAAACTTGATGATCAAAAGCGTCAAAAACAGTTATGCATAGAACGAAACCCTCGTTCAAAACCAAGCTTAAAAACTATGATCCACGCGTAAAGGTTGAAACTTTTTGCCAAAAACCGTTATTTTAACACCTTAAAACATTGAAAGTACAAGAATCTTGGATTCAAAAGTGTAAAAAATGTGTTTTTAAGCGAACCAAAGTATCACCTTCGAACTGTATGTCTTACGCGTAGGACCAAAACTTCACAAAAAAAACAACAAACACGATTCACCCAACTATTTGGCGATTGATACCACTGTAAGGTCACTAGTTTTACAACACAAGCAACATAGAAAGAGATAAAGGCGATTGAACAATAAACCAAACTCACACACTCGTATGATAAAGAAGGGTTACGCGTAGGAGTATGTGAAAGAGATAAATTGAACAACCAACCCTCAAGTGAGGGTTATACAAGAGTATTTATAGGAGGGAAGCTAGGGCAACACTCCTAGTCCCTTCCTTTCTCCTATGGGCTTGGGCCTAAGCTCATGGGCCTTCTACATAAGCTTAAGGCTAATAACAAACATAAAGGCCATAATTAAGCTAACTATTACATATGAATTACTAACACTTGATTTAGGTTTAGGAGTGATTCCAACAATTTCCCCCTAAGTGTTGGTGATGAATGAATATGAACGGTGAAGGCGTTGGTGTAATAGTAGCTTTGACATCTTCTGACATTCTTATTTCTTGTGAGAAGAATTGCCTTGATTTAAACAATCTCCCCAGTGTAGAGAAATTGTTTTCTTTAAACAGTTTTGCTTTGACGTCATCTTTTAACTTTGTTCTTTGATCATTGTTCTTTGTGATGGTAGTGATAGTATGTTGTTGTTGTCTGCATCAAGTCTGCCTCAAGTCTGCTTCGCTGCTACAGTGTCTCCACGTCATTCTTCAACATGGTCACACGCTCTTTAACGTTTGATAACAGTGCTGACGAAGTTCTTTAAGTCTTTAACTTTGTAGATTCTTTGAATTGACGAAGAATCATTCTGACTTTTGTGTTGCTTTTGGATAGAACTTCCATTAGAGATGATGTTGGCATGAACATGTGAAGAATCTGCACGATCATTCCGCTCCAGAGCTTCCATAAGAAGAAAACATGAAAACGGTTAGTAATAAGCGGATTCCGGCACTTACAAGTTTGAACTTCGAGAGTGTTAACAGCATAGTGTGAAAACACAACTCTAATTCTCACAAAAGTCGTTCCTGAACTGGAGTCCCACAAGTGAGATAACGCGATGTACCGAAGTACACCTACATTTCAGATGAGTCGCTGAGGTACACCGAAGCATCACCTCACGACTGTAGACCGTTTGAGACACACTAAGCGTAATCCACGGGAAGTTACCGAAATGACCTACTGTCAGGGCTGTTTGATGTTGACCCTGGCAGGAGTTTCCATTTAATCACTGAGGATCACAGTTGTGAACCTCTCATAAATGTTCTCGACAGATTGCTAAGATCTGTGAAGGACTCGATAATGTACCACTGATGTTCTTATTGTTGAACATCAAGTGATGAAATGTCAAGTGTACCTAAGAGATCTTTTGATGATTCTCGTGGCTCTAGACTCAATAGTTCGTTTTTGTTTTCCTGAGCAAAGACTAGGGAGAGGGTCTCCTTCTTCAATATCAACAATCTCTAAGAGGAAGCCAATAGATTATGTAGGGTTCCCTGTGAGAATGAAACAAGCTTCTGTTGAGAGAAACTTGAGTGGCTAAGAAGGTTTAGTGCATGCGTCACTGGGTCCATGACGACTTTTAATCTTCAATACTGGTGTCATCAAGTGACAACCAGTAGCATATGAATTGAACCCGGTGTCTGCCCTAAGTTGAGTAATTTGGAGGGCTATTTCTTTTCACCCTTTTCTTTGCATTTCCTTTTAATTCTTCAACTCCTTCTTTCTCCGATTCTCATTTTCTCCTTTTTATAATCGTACCTAAGGACTTCTAAGTACTAACTATTTGTGATGTCCTTGGGTAGATCCTTCTGACTCTAGCGGATCATAGGATGGTGATTCCTAACCTTAGTCACCTTATAACTCCATGACTAACCTGTGTTGCCATAAAACCAATTTTCAAGAAAATCTCTTACAATGGTTATGATTGTAAAACATTTTGTACCACTGTAAGAGTTTGATCTTTTGCAGAAATACTCCCCCTCCACATATGCTTAAGAGTTATTACGGAAATCTGCACAGTGAGTTAAGAGCGCGCACTTTATGAATTGATCAACTCAAGATAGACAATCCCCCGTGAGACACGGTTACGTTGCATAGTTAAAGAGTTACATTGTCAGCTTTTATGTGACAACTAGCTCTAATAACTACCTTGAAGGTGTAGACAAGCCTCGAAAGGTTGTGAAACCCGTCAGAGTTCATATCTACCAAGAGTTTCTCGAATGGTACTTTCTACTCAGACAAGTCCTTTGCGAGACACGTTTACATTACTAGCGAACTAGTTTGAAGTTTTTACCCGTCCTGGACAAGTCTTTTCGAGTTACTAACAGTTAAGTACCGTCAATTCGTTGGTTAAGTCTATAGCACAAAGATTCATTTGCATTTACACAACATATTTCTTATCACCTAATTTTCTCCCCCTCAAAAATGGCATATAAAATGTTATTTTTGAAAAGTTGAGAATAAATATGACCATTTCGAGTGTTGCGGGAAGATGACCACTGTGAACAATTTGTGAACAAAGTTTTAATTCAAATACTCACCCTCAACAAGTGATATAAACGGTTGAGGTTTTGAAAATCATACGGGGAAGTACTTGTTCTTTTGAGCAAAACCTTGAAAGATAAAAGGTTTGATAGGTTTTACTTAAAAGTAAGAATCTTTCGCTCCTTTTATAAGGATTGTGGCACTGAAGCGTACCACAGTGTCCTTTCTTGACAAGAACGGGTTGTACACTGAAATGTGTGCACTAGCCATTCATATATATAATCACACATCCAAAATATTATGAAATAGAAGCAGGTCAAGGGGTACCAGGAAGTCCAGTGATGTTGCCAGGAGTGCGAACAGGGCGTTGATAGCCGGTGATGTTAATCCTGGGTCGACCACCAACAAAGCTTTCCAATGTTCTGAACTGATCCCTTCGATACAACCTTTCATCAATCATTCTGATGATCCTCTGCACATCCCTTCTATCCTGAGAGCTCCATCGCTTTTGAGACCCTATGCCTTCATATATTGCCTTCAACCGATAAGCCAATCCGTCCCTAACCTTCTTCAAAGTGTGATCCCCAAACTTGTGAAGATCTCTACACGCCATCAAGCAATTTTGTTGAAGTTCACTGCGATAAACGACGCCGAATGGTTTGCTGACGAGTGTGTATTGTGGAAGCTGGTTGATGTCGGGAAGATCTAGCTGAGGTGGAGTGAAGTTGACACGGGTCTGATATGATTCAACTGCAAGCTGGAGATCTTCTACACATTCCTGTATGACTATGCTTCTGATGAATATTAGCAAGGACTTGATGTATTCACGTTGTACTTCAGTCGAGAATTGTCTCATGCGTCCCTGTACTTTGGCAAGATACAGATCTTCAATGTCGTTGAGAGACAAATTCTGAAAGTCCGCTTCACTGAATGCATAATCTCTTTCGTCTTGTCTTTTGACCATGACATTCTTGAGAAAAGTGTAGTCCAATTTAGACGAAAGATCAACATGTTTAACAGCAACGATTCCTTTAGTACTAAACACTTCATTTTGAGACTTCTGAACTTGGCAGCTTCTGTAGTAGATTCGTCGGCGTTCCGGCCAATGGTGAATCCCATACATTGCATCACGGTCATACAATTCCACATTGTTAGAAAACATGTGGGTAGCCTTTTCCATGATGGCTATGCAGTTTGAGTATATGGCTGCCGAGAACGGAAGTGTCAGAGATGTAGCATATTTCCTTGAATCATCACTGCCGTATAGAAGAAATTCCAAGTCTTTGTTGAAGATATAGCGAAATGGAATGTTAGGCTGATCTGGTTGGCCAATTGTCGGTAGAGGTTTAGACCAGTCGGTGTAATATGGAGGATTGTCCCGTTTGGTGAAGTCGATGTTTGCTTCTGGGTTGATCCAATCCATATTGTTAGACATGGCTCAAGCTATATTGTCAAGGTGATACTCAACTTCAATAGCACTTTCCGAGCTGTCTTTGAGAAGTTGAAATGTTTCATTCTTGATTCCCTTCAACTCGGATTTCGTCATCTTCTTCACACGGAATTTTTCTTGCAAGAACTTATCATGCTCCAATGTATTATCGTCTACCAGTTCTTGACCTTCAGCTGGATAGGGGGTGGAATTAACAAGTGTAGAAAACCATTCAAATTCTTTTGTGTCATGATACGACGTTAGTCGTAGGCGCCTTCTTCTTCTTTTTCTTAGGCCTAGATGAAGATTCTGGTTTCTTAACTTGTTTGGGAGAGGTGGGTTGTTGTAGGGTCTCACGGACTTCCTCATCATCACCACCCGTATACTCAAAGTGATCACCAGTTTTCTGAGTCAGGTGTGGTAATTCAGAAGAGTCCTGAGGTTTTTCAGTAGAAGAACGAGGAGGAGACCTTTGTTGAGCTATAGTCCGTTGGGGTGGAGGTTGCATAGAAGATGATTCACCAGACTTATTCGGGCGTTTGGGCTCGTCATCTTTATCCTGATCTTTGTCTTCGTCGTCTCTTGAACGTTTAGGCCTTAAAACTTCTTCTCTGTATGCTGACCTGAGTTGGTAATCCAGCAATGCTTCAAATAATTTAGCTTCATGGGAGGCAAATGTTGCAGAGCGTTTCGAAATTTGAGCTACTAGCCGGTTCACCAATTCATCATCTGAGAAGATTGTAGGTTCAACTGGATTGATGTTCACATTTATTGGAGATGATTTCATGGTTTGCTTGGCCAGAAGCAAGAGATTCGGATAAAGTTGTCTGGTATACATCTCCTTTGTCAGTTTAGGAACGACGTCAAGAAGGAACTTGTGAGTGTATCCTTTGATAATCTCGTCCATTTTCCCTTGAAGATCATCTTTCATGAGCTTCTGGACATACTCCCTTTCAACTTTCATCTCGTCATTCTCGTCATGAAAGTATTGTATTTGATCAGCGAAGAAATTCATTTTCTTGTAGAGCACGTCTTTCTTTCTGACCTGTTTGACAGCTTTAACGATTCGTGTCTTAGCTTGAGAAATCCAAGATGCAGTTGGCTTCTTTATTGATTTGGATGTTGATTTGGTTGATCTTTTTGATGGTGGTTGTGAAGAATGAGATGATGAGTCTGATGAGGATGAGATGTGAGGAAACTGCGGGTCCTTTGGTGGTTCAGAAGTTTCGTCCTTAGAACGTTTAGGACTATCCAGAAGCAACGTATTATAATCAACATCTTTATCTTTCTCGGACTTCTCAGTTTCCGGTTCCTCAAACTTATAATCAATAGTATCCTTCACAAGCTTTTGCTGTTGCACAAGAGTGGTGGCACCAGTTCCCGTATCGGGTTGATTAACCGCATAAGGAATTGGTGAAGAGTGGACACCACCACTCGACCCTTCGGGGCTACGCATTTTATCTTGTTCAAATTCTTTAGATTTTTGTAGGTGTCTAACGATTTTAAACTTCTTCCTGTAGGATGTATCCAGTTGCTCTTCATCTGAGCTTGAGCTTTCTTTATAAGGTACAAGTACTGGAGTCTTCCCTTTTCCTTGAATAGCTGGAGGACTGGGAGGTTTGGCTACTGAAGGATTAATGTCGGTTGCAGTTTCAGAGTGGAAGATCTCTTCGTCTGATTGTGTATCTTCAGAGCTTTCGTCCACAACCTCTCTTTGCGGTTCAGATTTGGGAATGGGAATAGGTACAGCTTCCTTAGCGGGAACAATCCTTTTACGTGGAGGATTCCTTTTGGGAAACTTCCTTTGACTCTCAGTGCTTGCAACACTCCCTGCACTGCCTCTTCTGGTTCTCCGTGTAGGTGTCCCCGAAGGTTTCTCATCAAGATGACCAACTTTGCCTTCTTTCACTGCCACCAGATACCTTTTGTATGTCTCGAGCTTTTTGATTTCGTTTGACAGAAGGTGATCAGGTAATACATCACCCTGTTTCTTTGTTGACGATTCCTTGATTCTGACAGTTAAAATAGGCTCAGTCAACATGTCGTGATTGTCGGGGTCATTGAGCCTCTTGGGAATATCAGGATGAAGTCCAAGTGCTCTCTGGATCAACAGTTTAGTGTATTTGACATAGGGAATCTTTGAGCCAAGCTTTTTGAGAAATGTCATCATGTCATCCCATATCAGAGCTTCCAGTTCAGTGTGCTTCATGTTGATTAATGACCAAAAGATTTGCAGTTCAATGAGCTTGGGATGCTCATAGCCACTATCACGACCAGAGACAGATTTGGTGATGATGATGTAGAGAGTTCTCCACAGTTGAGGAATGTTCTTAAGCTCCACATGAGAATGCTTAGAGATAGTTCCTGAAGCTTCATCATAGCCAATATCAATCAAGAATTGCAAAACTATCTCTTCAGCAGGTGTGGCATAGAAGTTGGTTGGCTCGATGTCAGGGATGAGAAGAACATGCCGTAAATCTGCATGTGTGATGGTGACCTGTTTGTGATTGAGCGTCACTATCACTGCACTTTGACCTTTGATCCTTTGCATTGAATTCCAGAACTGTTGAATGTAGATCTCCGGTACTGTAGCAGAATGTGAGAGCATGTTCTGGTAGGGATGATTCTTAAGAATATCCATAGCAATCAAGCAGGAAGATTCTGAGCATGTGAGGGTTTCAAAATCAACCCGAAGGTTGTTCTTTCCAATCTTCCTCGGATAGCCATTTGGGAAGATATCGACGACAGTGAGAACATCTGGTGCATCCACATTCATTTGAGCAGCCATGTCTTGATCTGAAATAACATTAGCTAAAAGAACCAACATATCGAAAGACATAATGTTAGTCAACAGAAGGTTTTATTGTCTAATTATAGAATGTGCAATGTCAATGATAGTTACGAGTCCAAAGTCACTTGTTTGTTCAATAGTCCAATGACGTCGTGATAAGTTTCGTGAGTTAGTTAACTTTAAGTTTTAAAGTTTATGTTATCACTTATTTAACACAACATATTAAACATTTAAGCTTATTAGTGACATTTTTGGTTTCGTGACGTTATGATTTGTTTATTTACAAGTTTGCACGCGTAACAATTCATAATTAAGGTCAATCAAGACTTAGGCGTAAAAGTGGAAAAGTTATGCGTAAACAGGAGTGGTATAAGCATAGACGAAATCTTATGCGTAGGATCCTGACTTACGCGTAAGAAATATTACGCGTAGGAACAGGGGACCTTATGCGTAGAGCTTACGCGTAGGCGTACAAAAAAACCTTATGCGTAAGGCTTACTTGTAAGAGTAGACCTTATGCGTAGAGGTCACTGTTTACGCATATCCTTCACAGGATACGCGTAGTCCCATTGTAGAACCTTATGCGTAGACGCTACGCGTAAGATTACTCTTACGCATAACATGCTACGCGTAAGGTGATCCTTATGCGTAGTTTGCTTAGAACCTTGATTCTGAATTCTCACTTGTAACAAACCTGAAATAAATTCATCATATCATCAATATTAACACATACATTCATCTTATAATAGATCATGGCATGAATTTTCATCAAACAGTTTACGCGTAAGATTACTTATGCGTAGCCTAAAACCCTAAAGTTCAAGAATTACGCGTATGAAATCTAGCCATAGGATTTGCACCAAAGTGTTTCTGGGAGGTCTTTAGATGTCATGTGAGTGTATTAACCAAGTTTTAACATCAAACTCTCAATGTATCAAAAAATACCCAAAAGCGAAGAACATTAAACCCTAATTTCTAATTTACAATCAATTAGTGTTTCTGGGTTGTTTTAAAGCCTGGATATCATCAATTCACCATGATAACAACATCACACAACAATATTTTTTGACCAAAAACATTCACATTTTAAAATACCCAAAACGACTCATGAACCCTAATTTTGAAAAACAATCAATTCGTGTTTCTGGGTGGATTTTGAGGATAAACATAGTATCATTGATGTTATTGAAACGTTTTGACACAATCTTTTTAACCACAAACACACACCAATAATTGTGTGTTCATACGCTTATGCGTAGAACACATAATCACATATATCTCACGTTTTAGCCATTGGATTTGCATAAAAATCAAAACCCTTGCTTGTAATTACGTTTAGATTATGAAAACACTTACAATATGATGATCAAAAACACGGATTTGTTGAACGATTTTTGTGCGTAGGATTAGTTTGGTTATGGGTAATAAATGTGAGGTGAAAGGTTAGGTGAGGGAGTTTTATTAAAAGATAGTTTGAGCTTTTGGCAGTTTTAGTCCCTCCACCTTTTCCATTTTCATCCAAAGCCTTTTAACTTTGACGAAGAATATTTTGGAAATAACTTTGACGACACTCCCCCTCGACTTAAGAAATAATGAATGGTTATAAATTTTAGTCCGAGGAGTGTCATTTGAACCAGAAAATTTACCACCATTGATAAAAGAAACAACCGGGATAGGATAACATGCAAGTACACGGATGTTTTGAAATAGTTAAGAATTTATTTTCTCCCCCTCAACACTTGATCGGAAAAATACTGAATTTTGAAAGATTATAGTGTTGACGGAAGAAATGTACTTGCCATGTTGAAAGAAAAAATAGATAGAAGAATATTTTTGTTGTTTTATCAAGTTTTATATTTTTGTATTTTGTTTTTGAAAAATATTTACAAAAGAGATTTTGGTGTTTGACAGGTTTTTAAGACTGTTTTAAGAGATCATCTAGTATCTCTTGAGTCAAACACCTCATAACAATTCGGTGGACCAACTCATTAAACCTAGCGGGAGGCAAGGCTTTGATGAGTAGATCTGCCAATTGGTATTCAGTACCCACAAAGTATAATTCAACTGTACCCTGTTCTGCATGGTCCTTGATGAAATGATAGCAAAGATCGATGTGCATTGATTTCGAATGCTGAACTAAGTTGCACGAGATCGCAATGGCACTCCGATTGTCGCAGTACATCGGGATTCTGTCAAATATGTAACCATAGTCTTTGAGTTGTGTTCTCATCCAGATGACTTGAGCATAACACGCGGACATGGCTACATATTCTGCTTCGGTTGATGACAGCGATGTACAATCCTGCTTCTTCAATTTCCAAGACACCAGTTTATCACCAAGAAATTGTAGTGCTCTTGAAGTACTTTTTCGTGAATCTAAACATCCTGCGTGATCAACATCTGAAAAAGCGATTAGTTCAAAACCAGAATCCTTCGGATACCAGATCCCCAAGTTAATGGTTCCCTTGATGTATCGAAGGATTCTTTTAGCCTAAGAGAGGTGGGTTTCAGTTGGTCTTGACTGATAACGGGAGCAGAGATAAACGGAAAAGACAATGTCAGGTCTGATAGCTGTTAGATTCAAGAGAGACCCAATAATACTTCGGTATTTGGTAGGGTCCACTAATTTCCCATGTAAATCAGCGTCTAGCTTCTCGGTATGAGTCATTGGTGTGGCATAAGTGTCACAGGTTTTCATTCCAAATTTGTTTAACAATTCAAGGGCATATTTGGACTGACTGAAGAAAATACCATGGGGTGATTGATGAACATGCAATCCTAGTAAGAACGTAAGTTCACCCATCATGGACATTTCAAAATTTTTCTTCATTAGTTTTGCAAAAGCGATTGAGTAATTTTTATGTGTAGACCCAAAAATGATGTCATCCACGTAAATTTGAATAATTAAGATATGTGCCCCGTGATATTGTATAAAAAGAGTAGGGTCGACCGAACCTTTGGTGAAATTATTAGCAATGAGGAAAGATGATAGCTTATCGTACCATGCTCGAGGAGCTTGTTTGAGACCATAAAGAGCTTTGTTCAGTTTGTAGACATGGTTCGGGAACTCGGGATCAACGAATCCTTCTGGTTGGCTGACATAAACCGTTTCTTTGAGTTGTCCGTTGAGAAACGCAGTTTTTACATCCGTCTAAAAGACCGTCATATTCATATGAGATGCGAACGCGAGAAATATTCGAACAGCTTCAAGACGAGCAACCGGAGCAAAAGATTCTTCAAAGTCTATTCCCTCTTCCAGAAGATAACCCTTAGCAACTAGACGTGACTTGTTTCGGATTACGTTCCATTCAGCATCCAATTTGTTTTTCCAAATCCATTTGAGACCAATGACGTAGACCCCTGTTGGTCTTTCAACTAGTTCCCATACTTCAAGACGTTTGAATTGGTTGAGTTCTTCTTGCATGGATTCGATCCAGTTGTCTTTTGTCATTGCGTCTTTAATGTTTTTAGGCTCAGATTGGCAGACAGTGAGTGCATAAATGCAATGTTCACCATCTGTGTAAAGACGTTGTCTCGTAACGACTGGTTGATTCGGGTTTCCAATAATGTTTGCCAGAGGATGGTCTTTTGTCCATCGATGTGTAGAGGGTTGATGTTGGTATACATTGTGCAGATTTTGAGGATTCAAATGGTTTGTTGATGATTCCGCGACATCAGGTGCAGCAGTGTTGATGAGTGTGTAAATACTCATCATTTTTGTACCGTTTAAACTGCAAATTCATCTGAAAACACTCAGAAACACATCAAAATGATCAAAATATCACAAATCAGTGTTTTATGTGTTTTAAATGCAAAAATATCAAAATCAGATGAAAACATATCAAATTTGCAAAAATTGCAGTTTCAGTCCCCCAAGTTTCAAAAATTGTCAAAAATAGTCCCTGAGTCAAAATTTCAAAAGAAAAATCATCAAAGGTCCTTTTTAAATCATAACTTGTCAAATTTGGTCCTTTGGTGGAAAATATAAAAAGTTTTGAGAAATTTACAAAATGGTCCTTCAAGTTTGCAAATTGGCAGAATTGACCCCTGGAAAATTGAAAAGGGCAACTTTGGTCCTTGTAATATCAAGCCTTGTCAATTTCAGTCCCTGAAGCACCTTTGCAAAATTACAGGAGTGGTCCCTTGTTTTGTTGGAATTGCAAATTTAATCCTTGTGTTGTTAGCTTACCAAATGGACCCTTTTATCACTTTTGGCCCAAACCAATACCCTGGCCCAACATATAACCCGAATCCAACCCACACCTGGTATTTAATAAAACCCGGTCAAACTTGTTTGACCCACCACTTCCCTCTCTCATTCACGGATACACCTCCATCATTCCCACCCCTGCAACTCCTCCTGTCACACTCCATCTTTCCATCATCACCCCTATTTCCCCCCCCCCTCCAAACACAAAGAGCCAAGGTACATTTAATGCACCTCCAATCTCTCACTCAACCTCACAAGCAGTTAAAAAGAATTTGGCGCCAAAAATACTTTGAATGGCTAGGATCAATTTCAGTGATCCTATGGTCAGTTTTATTGGTGGGATCTATTCAGAAAGATGAGAGAGGAAGTTTGAAGCTTATAAGAAGCCAAGAGAAGCAAGAAGAAAATAGTTAGTTTTTAGTTTTTCATAAAATGTATTTCGTTTTGTTTATTACCAAGTCTTAACTAGTTTGTAATTGTATTTTAGAGTTCATTTGTATCAAACAATAGTTTCTAAGTGTATTTCAACTTGTTTTAAACATCAATTTTAGTTCAAGTTAAATCTCCATATTATGTGTAAACTGTTGAAATTTTAATTTGCAAACTCATTTGTCAAAGCTTTAAGCAGTCACTATCAATCTCATATAAGCTTATTTAAGCTTATAATAGCTTTTTATAAGCTTATGTTCAAGTTTTACGCACTTGTGAACCTTGGTCAACAAAAGTCAAAACGGGTACAAAATTGAAGCAGAATTGGAAATGGGTTGTTGCAGACATGGAATGGGGTGAATTATAGCTTATTGGGTTGGTTGTATTAGTTAGAGGTTCTTGGTTCTCAATTTGGCTAGCCATTGTGGCTTGGACAAGTTGTAAGTCATTTTAAGTTCTATTGGCATAATCTATATTTGTGGTTCAAATCTGTTATAATCTGTTCTAACAAAAGTATTTAAGTGTTATTAAGATAGTTTGATCATAATATCAGTTGTTTCATTGTTAAAACCTGTTTTTAGCTCATATCAGTAACATAAAGGGATGTTTGGGTCTACTGTTCTATCTGTCATAATGTGTTATTCAGTAGTTAGGTTTTAGTAGTTCATGTTTGTTAAGTGTAAGAGAGCTCAATTGAGTTAATAACTTGGATCTGCATAGCCTAAAAGTCAATATTGTCCTTATATCCATCTATCTGTCTTACTGTTGTGATCTTGAGATTGCAGTTCATCATTTTGTGTTCAAATATCATCAACATTGTTTGCATTAGGTTCAATACAACATATAACATTAATCTCAGCAACAAAATTTGGATTTAAAGTTCATATTGGTCTAAGTTCTTTATTTTGTCAAAAGTCAAAATAACTAAAAAGTGGTTTTGAGCTCAGTTACAAGGAATTGTTTTGAGTTCATTTCTGGGACTCACTCAGTGAATCTTGGTATTTTAGAAAGCTCAGCTGGTGCTCTTTCTTGTGATCATTTTACTTGATTTTTACAATTTTTTCAGAAGCTTCAAACAAGCTCATCTTTCATGGCATAAATGCCCTGCACCACACTGTCTCAGTGGTACTGAGTTTTTCTCAGTCCTTGTAGAACTCTTCATGAGCTCATAACAGCTTGTCAGAAGCTCATTTTTGGTCTAAGTGGTCTTGGTCAGGTTGTCTAGAGACCCAAACTTCTGTTTTTCCATTTGGCTTAGTAGCTTAGCTTGTGCACTAGCTTGAAGTAGGTGTACAAAACTGATTTTCACTTTTAAATCCAATCAAGTTAAATCAAAGTAGTTTGCACTCTAGAAGTTTAGACAGTTGGAAATGGGTTAGTTCTAAGTGATTTTAGTATGTTTTAGCTACTGGGAAATATTGGTGCTCATTTGGGGTTAACAGCTTAATATTAAGTGCTTATTGATAAGCATTTTCCACTACAGTTCCATAATCTCATACATAAGCTGCTTGTTTTCCAATTTTCATAGATTCATAATCTGATTTTAGAATTTTCCTGAAAGTTTCATAAATTTTGGTCTTAATTTGCTATTTTTCTCATTTTAAGTAGTTTTTAATCATTTTTAATTAGCCTTTAATATAAAAAATTCAGAAAAAGTTCAAAAAAATAATTTTTCAATTTCATTAAGTTTA
>BPTQ01000006.1:109300509-109421457 GCA_019973895.1 Chrysanthemum seticuspe | reverse complement strand
GAAAGACCTTCCTACTTTCCCAGCGATCCCCTGTGATACCTCCCCTGTTCTCTTTGCTACCCGCTGTACCCATAAGTCTGTTTCTAGCGCCTTCAAGGATAGCAGTGCCCCTGTCCAGCTGTGGGATAAACGGGAGAGCTCCACTGGTGGATTCAGCCTTGTCAAGGGCAAACTTCGACCTTAGTGAGTAGTTTGGAGGCTTCCTTTAACAACCTTAGTGAGGATTTGGATTTAGTTCACAATCATTAAGTATACATTATCAATCGAATTAATACCGGAAATACAAACAATAATCGGAATTCGAATACATCTTCCGGGTACTCGAATCCGGGTTCGGGTATCCTCTTTCCTTCCCTGATCCTCACAACGGGATCGAAGGGAGGATATTTATGAGAACATATTGGGAGTGAACTCCCAACCAACAAGAGTGAGGGTTATACAAGAGTATTTATAGGAGGGAAGCTAGGGCAACACTCCTAGTCCCTTCCTTTCTCCTATGGGCTTGGGCCTAAGCTCATGGGCCTTCTACATAAGCTTAAGGCTAATAACAAACATAAAGGCCATAATTAAGCTAACTATTACATATGAATTACTAACACTTGATTTAGGTTTAGGAGTGATTCCAACAATTTCCTTCGGAGGTTTGATGAGTGATTCCAGCTTCAAACGGGAACTGTTCCGACTTAGGTGGTCACCTCGAGAGGGCAAATAGGGTGTCGACCTGTCCCCGTGACGATAGGAACTTCCGCGATCTTTGTCTGAATACCCATGTCGCCCATCGTTTCTCTTGTCCCCTCCATAGTGTCCCCTAGCGACCCTTTCATCCTTCCAGAAAGGGACCGGTCGAGGCTCTCCTGGTCGTGTCATAGTGCTTTCCCCGGGGTAGCTCTGTGCTAGCAAAAGCCTCCTCCGATCTTACAAAGTCATCCACCCGAACCATCATCTCATCTACAGTCTTCGGCACCTTATCGGCAAACCGTTTGGCCAACTCAGGACATTTGCATCCACTCATGAACGTGGAAATTCTCATGATCTCCGGCACACCTTGTATGAACCCTGTCTCAACGGTCCATCTTTCTTTAAACTCGGATAGTGTTTCATTAGCCTTTCTCACTATCTTAGCTATTTTCGTTGGGTCCTTGAGACAAGCCTTGTGCAGAGAGAAACGAGCTTCAAACTGCTCCTTGAAGTCAGTCCATTCATCTATGCTTCCTGGAGGAAGTCGATCAAACCATCCTATGGCCTTTCCGTCTAGAGTCTGTTGGAACATGCGGCACCATACCGGCATTGGCCACTCTCCATGTCATGCGGCCCCTGTGAACCTGTTAAGATGGTCCTGAGGGTCCGTCGACCCATCGTACAACTTGATGTGAGTGGGCATCTTGTGTTCAGTTGCTGAGAATTCGATGATTCGCCGAGTGAAGGGAGACCTTTAGACTTCCTTGAAGGGTTTCCCCAGATCATCATCCTTTATTTTACTTCCGGTAACGATCTCCTTCTTCTTGCCCGCCGGCTCGCTTTTGTCAGGGGCTGTTTCGTCTTCAAAATCAAACCGTATCGGATCAACGGTACCCCTTCGGCTGTTATGTTCTTTTATCATGGACTTGAGTGCAGTTACATACCCTTCCAACTGCTCTCTTGTCACTGGGGGGGGGGGGGGGAGTTAGCTTCCCCTCCTCCAGAAGTTACCGGAGGTGTTGAACCCGTCATCCTATAGCTTTAGTAGATTGAATGTGGGTCCCACGGATGGCACCAATCTCGAAGTATTTTTTTGTAAGGTTCTTCAGATATCCCTCAGTCTTGTCAAATAAGCCTTCTGGATACCTGCGAAGATAAAACAACGCGTTAGTCTCGCCCCGGGTGTTATCCCAGGACCAGACTCCAGCGTGAGAGTAAGTAGGGGCTAAACCGAAGGGTATAGTGTAAATGTGTGTGTGTAAGAAATGATACATTTTTACCAATTACTGTATGCGTATTTATACTCCTTGATGTCGATATCTGGTCCATGGGCCTGTCATTTTCTCTGGGACCGTTGGTGTTGTAAGGGCTGACACTGTCCCTGACATTGTCTCTGGCGTCATCTCTGACACCCAAGAGAATGAGACGAATTGTATCCAGGCTAAATGCCAAAGGTACTGTCAGGTCAACTATCCATTCGGATACTGACCTTTCGGTACGCCATTCGATAGAGTATTAAGTCCTCCGGTTATTGAGCCGATGGACCACATACGTCGTCATGAATGATGTTTATAAATTTTTTCAACTTGGATACTTACTAGTATCTTCAAACAAGAAACTTAGATAATCACATAACTAAGATAAGTAAGCTTAAAACTTTGGAGAAATAGGTAATGCAAAATTCAATTTCCTAACATTAAGTGTAAAATATTTTAAATTCGATATTTCGAATCTTGCGACTTACATTTTTGTGTTTGACTTTTTATTTTAAATTTAACAAACTCTCTTTATTTCAAAAGTGTTAATATAATAACAAAATTTGATAATTTGTAGCATGTGGTAGAAAGAAAAAAAGTACATGTATGATAATAAATCATGAAGAAATGTACGTTGTTATCGTATAACCTAATTTTTATCTTAAACTGATTTCTTTCTATAAAAGAAAAACCACGCACACGACATTATAGACTAGTACATACGTAAAACAGATTCAATCCATTACAAAATGGCATAGTAAAACTCTAAGTAAACACTAAAGATACCAAAGGTAAAACTCATTGTCTCGTTTAACGCCAAGTATCACATTTCGATCTCTTTGATTCACGGGAGACATACCAAGTTTATACAACGAAGACGTGTACTATCAAGTGGTGCATCTCATTCACAAACATAATGTCATTGAACTTAAATCTGCCACACACAAATAAGCTAGATCTTAATTCAGTGGTTTATAACGCTGCCCCTAGTAAGGTATCCGATCGATTGGATCGATCGATCTCCACTCGATCGTTTTACTGTGGGAAGTCGATCGCAAGTTTTTTTTTATGAACTCGATCGTATATACGATCGACACAAATACACGCATAAAAATAAAACTCTCACTTTTTAATTAATTTTATTAAAGGTCGTCTTTATTGGAGCATTCAATCGCCTGAAGGTCGCTGAAGAGAGAAAGTTGACGTGACAGAAAAAATGAGAAGAATTTGAAAGGTTTATGGATAATTATTAATATTAGTATGACCGGATTCGAACTCGAGACTTCGGGATTGAACACATTACGTATGAGAATTGATGTTTAGAATAATTAATATATAAATGTTATTATTAATTATTTAGTCACGAAATAAACACTTAACGAATGTTAATATTTAACGAGTTTAGACTAACGGTCGTTAAATGTAACATTAAAGGACTAAGGATGAAAATAGAAGACGAGAAGGATCTAGAACCCCTCTTGGGAGTCCTAGGTCGGTCGTGGGTCTCATGAGCCCAAGGGGATCCCTAACTTGGTCATCAAGTTTAGATTAGTATAAATACAAACCCCTTGTATTCATTAAATCTAATCTGGGATCACCAAAGAACCCTAACTTCTTCTCCTCTCCTCTCCTCTTGTCCTTGGCCGATCGTATACCATCCCCACCCAAGGGATTCGATTTTCCAACTACAAGAAATAAGTGTTATGGTTTATTTGTGATTCAAGAACCTAGCTTTTCGCATCAAATCGCTACTAATACGTGTGTACAAGAACGAAGAACAAATGCAATTGTGTTTGTAGGTATCTTGGTATTCGACATCTAAAGGGGTCGAATTATGTAAACCCTAATTTTAGGGTTTAGGGTTTTGTTCTTTATTCTTGATATCGTGTGTTCTTGATTTGCTAAAAGGTACGCATATTCTTTTAATTCGGTTAATTAATTTACAAGTATTATTCCTATTACTTCCGCTGCATGGTTTGATGATGTTTACTTGTTTTCTATAATTGTTATGATTAGTAAAACCCAACAGTGGCATCACGAGCCGTTAATATGTTGTAATTAATTACCGAAACACATAAAAATTGAATCTTGATGATTTTTACATGCTTTTATTGGTTTCTAGGGTTTTAAAAATTGGAACCCTAATTTTTTTTAATTTGGGTCGGTTACCCTTAATTGATTTAATTAGGTTTTATTTTTTTGTAAAACTTGTAGAAACCCTATGATTGCATGTATATTTTATGTGGTTTTAATGAATAGTTGTTATGTGCCATATTTATGCGTATCTTGGGATTATAATTGTTATGAGGAATCCATGGTGGAACATGTATGTTTGCCATGGATTATTGTTTTGATAAATTGTTTAGTGATATACACATGTTTATTTATTTGATAATTATTGAATTGGGGAAGACCTCAATTATACTAATAAAAATTCGTTATGTGTGCTATTTGGTGTACTATTGACTTTGGCTTACGCAATCGACTTGTCGATGCATGTGGCTCATCTACCTTGTAGTTGAAAGCCCTAGTTGATGTATGCATTTTTTACGCCTAGAATTGTTTATTAGGTTTTATCGAAATAATTATGCATGTGGCTAATTGTTTTTACATATGTTAATTGTTAAGTTATATGTATATTATTTGAGTTCCTTTTAATTTTATTAAAATGCCTTTTGTTTATATTGTATGACATGTTAGTAAGCAAAAAGGGTTTTTGAGAATAGAAAATTAAATGGACTAAATAATGGCGAAAATTTGATTTGTTTTCTAAGTATTAAATCTTGAACTTTTAATCGATTGATGTGACTGTACTAAATGGTTAGAACGGCTCACCCACTAGAACAAACTCAAAAGGGGATTCAAAGAAGTGCGCACAGTCACACTGAAAGGATGTCTAAGGTTATGCTTCAGCGCTTACCTGGTCCTCTGCCCTCTGTGAGTTCGATTGGAGCTACATAGTATAACCATTCTATGTACGAAGCATCTTAGTGCAAAGTTGTAAGTTTCTCAACGCATCGATTAAAACTTTGTAGAATTTAATCTTAGCAATTTAAAACTATGAGTAAGGTTTTGAAAAATGTTATGAAGATGTATGCATGCTTCTTCATACATAAGTTTTGATTACACATAAAAAATTGTACCCTTTAAAATTTAAGTTTATGCCATCTAATGATATGAAACACTTGAAGTTGTAATTTAGTTATGTGAGACCTTGAGCTAGATTACGATAACAAGGTGAATCTTTATGTTGTGTGAGACCTCAACTTAAATAATTTGCAGTTTCTAAATTAGACAACTTAATTAAGTTAGTTAGTGAGACCTATAACTTAAGGCATAAGATGGGATAAAACATGCTTACATTTTGCATAATTGTTTGGCAAAATTGTAAATCCCATATTTTCTAGGAATTGAAACTTGTTTGTCAATTATTGTTCTTCAACAATTACCTATTCTATACTTTCATCACTAGCAGATCAACTGATGTGGTGAAACTATGATAATGAGGGTCCTAGATTCAAGGAAAATTCCATGGTTAATATGAATATTGACCAAGGGTATTTTATTTTCTTGAAAGATTTAGTTATCGAAAATACTAAAATTGAATTTTGTTAATTCTTTTGATTGTATTAATGCAACATTAAACCGTAAACGTAGTTTGGGCTTTGGTAAATTAATCTAGTTCTGTTTTCAAACAAATGTTTGATCAAGAAAAATTTACTAAAAGACAAACATAAACTCTTTTCCTTGGAAGAAGAGTGAGACTCAATCCTATTCCTTTTCATGATTGAGAAAGGTATGATAGGAACATTAGAATTGTCTAAATTATAATATATAACTCATAGCAAACTTTAATAGTTAAGAAAATTGCATACCTTGTTTTCTTTAAGAGATTTCATTACCCTCTGTTGGTGATTGAATTCTTATATGACATTTTGGTCAACTAGAAAACATGTATGACGTTTTATGAGTTATTAAATTAGAAGCTAGACTAATTACCGCAAAATTGGTAAAAGACAAACTAGTATAGCTTATCTAGTTGTTTTGCTTTGACCAATTAAAGGTGCTACACACCATTGTGGGGATAGTAGACCTATTATGGAAGAAATTGTATGCTCAATTTTTCAAGTTAATAACATGATGGATGATCCATCATCTACAGAGTAGAATACACTCTTTTAGTACCTAAGTAATTGTTACGAATAGTCTTTGAAAGTGGTAACAACGTAATAGCACTCACAATGTTGTCAAATCCAGTGGGAGTATGGTGTATTACTGAATAAGACATTATTGTAACGTTGTCTAATTCAGTGGGAGTTACAAGATTTATTATCTTGGTAGTAACTCAGATTATTTCTAGATTTTCTTGAAATAATACATTACGTTCAAAAATGTAGACATTCATATTTTCAAAGATAGTTATGAACGTTTCCTTGATAATTAAGTGGTCCTACATCTACTTGTAATGCTTATATATCTATGACACTATCATATTGCTCACATAAACAAATGAATGTCATTGTGTTTATCTTCTATATGATGTTGTTCTATGCACAAGTGGGAGAAGTATTTATTGTGTGCAAAGGAACAACACATACAAATATGATTAATGGATTCTCTTGATCGTAAGGTAAGAGATTAACGTTCTAATAAGATTAACTTGTTTAGAACATGTGCCAAGATTGTAGCATAGACTACTTTTATGTCTTATGTCATTCAAAATATAGAAACACTTGAAGTTACATTTTAGTTTAAGTGAGATCTTGGCTAGATTGTAATCTCAAGGTAAATCTCCACTTGTCGTGGGATCGGGCGTGGATGTTTTTACAGTTTCTTAAGTTGAACACTTCTTGGATTGACATAAAATAAATAAAGTAATTTAATATTATCTTAAATATTTATGTATTTTTAGAATGACATAAATAGATGGAGTAGTATATTAACTTGAAAATTAATTAATTGAAACCAAGACGTGGTGTTCATAATTACTTTAAAATTATAAATGTTTATGTGTTTCTTTGAAAAGTCACAAACATGAAGTCTTTTAATTATTACAAGACTTATAATATAAAGCAAGACATTATAATTGTTATGCCTTTTGACTTGGTCAAAGAATACTTATGTTATAAAACATGCATTTGGCTTGGTATTCTATTATACCATTAAGTTGACTTAGTTGGTAAATAGGTAAGCCAAAAGAAATATGTTTATCTTACATATTGTTAGATTGTCTTACAATATTAATTCTAATAAAATATTGTATGTATATGGTTGTTCAGTTAGAAGAATCAAACATTTGTTATATTGTTTGATTCAAGATAACTATATCTTCTTTTCTTCCAAAAGCTATCAAGGTTAGAAAATTGAGTATTGATTGGATATACTTAATAAAACTCAAACCTAGAAGATTAATAAGACACCATTTTAGTATGGAATGTGATGAATCACATTGAGTATTATATTGAAGTTTTGTTTTGTTAAAACTACTTATAGAGTAGGTTATTAACGAACAAGATTTACGAACTGTTAATGTGATTTGTAATATCCCAAAAGAAAATAATTTAGTGTTGTTCTAATTGCTAAAGTATTTATAGATAGTCTTTAAATTACAAAAGCAAGTGGGAGTTTGTTTAGATCTTGAAGAGATTAAATTACAATTACAAAACGCATAATCTTCTAAAATACACTAGTAAATATCATGATGAGGTCAAATCTGATAGACCTCAAGATGGTGGAATTCTCATTCATAGATCCGCAAGGATTCTCAGATAATTGATTGATGTGCTGAGATATATGAGTGATTATGGTAAACCTGTTAATCATAATGATATATTACCTAATATTGAATTGTGGTAAATTATTCATACTATGAATGTTAAGATGCTGTCCAAAAAGATAATCAACTTTGGAAACTTGGTTTATCTTGATAAAGATGAGTTTCTTCAAAGGAAGGAAAACCCTAGTGGTTTAAATCTTTGTGTAGAAATCATATGGACAAAATTGTACATGTGTTTAATGCATGACTTGTGACAAGATTATTAATCACACTTAAGCAATTAATTGTGATTGAATATTCTTTCCTTGGCACATTAAATATATAATGATTATAATTGTCATACTTATTTTCATTGATATGAAAAATGACAATGGAATATTAAAACTCTTTCTTGTGTGATTGCTTTTGCGAGGACGATAAGTAATACAAAGGAGTTTTATGAATTCACATAATATTTGGAAATGTACAAACTGCAAGAATCCATAAATGGATATATGCATGCATCTAGGAGATGATTCTTATGTTTAACTATTAAATCCAAGTTTTGGTTTAAAATTAAAATAAGATAATTTCTAAGTATTCCTGAAAGCTAGTGGGAGTATTATGTTTATTTTCTTTAAATCTTATATGTTGTGGGTAGTAACATTCCATCTAAGCTAAATGTTAAGTTTTAGTTTGGAATGGAACTTCACTTGAAAGATTATGAAAATAAGACATACAACCTTGGTGTATATGTTTATTGTTAGTAAACATGTGCGGTATTAATAAATGAGTCTAATAGAACATGATATATCATTTGGAAAATGGATATGTAGAACATGAATGAAATCTCTGTTTGACACAAGGATTTTTCATGTACATCATGTTATTGTTGTATCATGCTTGAAAAGCAAGATGATTTGACAACATTGATATCTAATGAAGTTATTAGATAACTAGTGTAATGAATATTCTAATAGAATATGTTTGAATCTAGAATTACATTCCTCAGCCTGGAGTTGCTCTCAAAATTCTATGGATGAGCAATACAACAATTGTTGTGTAATTGTCATAGCTAACAAACTTGAAAGTTTGAAGGCATCAAACATTACACTGTAGATATTGAAGTTTACGAAATTTTTAAAGAGCATATTGTTGTTTTGAATACAATGATGCTGGTTTAATTGATATGACACTCAATACTAGTCATGGTAGGATTTCATCCTTGTAAATGGCCATGTGAACTAGTTGTGCTCAACTAAGAGCATAGTTGCATTATACAATAAAGAATAAGAATACTTTAAACTTTAAAATGTTTGAAAGTTTGATTGTCATAAATTGGTGGTTGAGGATGTCACAAGTTATGAAATATTATGTGGCAATATCAAGATATTTTGAATGCACACATACAAGAACTTCACTAGTTGAATTTTTGAAATAAGTATTCTCAAAATTCCGATAGATCAAAGTTAGTTGAAATTATGTCTTGTCAACAAGTATGATTGTCATTACTTAAGACATAATTCATTAACAACTATTATCATGCATTGATCTATTTAGTATTTGGATAAGGGATGTTTTGAACAAATATTATTTAAATGAAATAAAATATTGGTTATGTTTATTTTTCATTTTCTTAATATTATATCCTATATTTGCATGTTTAATCCGTGAATAACTTATGTTATTCTAAAAGTCCGTTGTCGATTAATGATGTGGGAATGTCATTGAATTAAGACAAATCTGAGTTTTGGTAGAATATACTTTAAAGTATATTGATGCGTGGGACATGCCAAATTCACATGATATTCAATGAATTGAATATATGACAGATCCCAACTTAACATGATTGTACTTTATGGATCTTTGTCATTAAGTAAATCATGTATATTTATCCTCAGACTTGAGATACCAGATAACTGTTATGAATGTAGTACACTTGTGTAAAATAGTTTAACGCTATCCGTAAAAGGTGGTTATAAGGGCTATTTTCAGAAGTGTTGCAAAGTTCATGAGTTTTGCTTGTAGTCAAGAGAATTTGCTCATTTGAATTTGTTTCAAAGCATAATACTGTTTGGGCCCCTCGTAGGATTGGCAAGATGTTTGTAAGGCCTTACCCAAGATCTATTTGGAATACGTTCAGATGATTTGGTAATCTTGTTCAATCAGATATAACGAGAAACAAAATATTAACTTGTGAAATGACTCGATCCATATTCACAGTTAATGAAGTATTAGAAGTAAAAGGATAAGTAAAAATGATGAATCATTAAATGGTTTTTCTAAGAAACCATACTCGATTCGATCTGGGGGCATTGGCGTGTTAGGCTAGACTAAACCAATGTCATTACTATATTAAGTAATATCCAAGTGGGAGCTGAAAGGTTTATGGATAATTATTAATATTAGTATGACCGGATTCGAACTCGAGACTTCGGGATTGCACACATTACGTATGAGAATTGATGTTTAGAATAATTAATATATAAATGTTATTATTAATTATTTAGTCACGAAATAAACACTTAACGAATGTTAATATTTAACGAGTTTGGACTAACGGTCGTTAAATGTAACATTAAAGGACTAAGGATGAAAATAGAAGACTATAAGGATCTAGAACCCCTCTTGGGAGTCCTAGGCCGGTCGTGGGTCTCATAAGCCCAAGGGGATCCCTAACTTGGTCATCAAGTTTAGATTAGTATAAATACAAACCCCTTGTATTCATTAAATCTAATTTTGGATCACCAAATAACTCTAACTTCTTCTCCTCTCCTCTCATCTTGTCCTTGGCCGATCGTATACCATCCCCACCCAAGGGATTCGATTTTCCAACTACAAGAAATAAGTGTTATGGTTTATTTGTGATTCAATAACCTAGCTTTTCGCATCAAATCGCTACTAATACGTGTGTACAAGAACGAAGAACAAATGCAATTGTGTTTGTAGGTATCTTGGTATTCGACATCTAAAGGGGTCGAATTATGTAAACCCTAATTTTAGGGTTTAGGGTTCTGTTCTTTATTCTTGATATCGTGAGTTCTTGATTTGCTAAAAGGTACGCATATTCTTTTAATTCGGTTAATTAATTTACAAGTATAATTCCTATTAGTTTCGCTGCATGCTTTAATGATGTTTACTTGTTTTCTATAATTGTTATGATTAATAAAACCCAACAGAATTAACCCTTCTTACTGAGAGCAGCCTAATAGATTCTTATTGCTTAAAAATGTGTTCGCAAAAAATTGTTGCATTAGAATCCAAATACAATGGGCCCATGCTTAAAAGTTTTTCGTAAAAAATTGTTGCATTAGAATCCAAATACACCATGGTGTTTGGCACTTCATAAGTAAATTTGTACTTAATATTTGTTTGGCACTTTATAAGTAAATTAGAATCCAAATGCACCATGGTGTATAGGATAATATCTGCTCTATTGGAAAGTATAAATTAGTACTGATATTTATTTTCAATGGTTACTTGCCTTAGACAGTTAGACTAAGCATAATGGTTATCTTCTTCTCACTTTTTAATTCAGTGTCATATCATCGTTCAATATATCACAATTTTCTTCACTTTTCAGCCATAATAGTCACCGCACGACCAATAAAAATACTCACTTTATACAAAGATACCTCATATACGCTCACAAATCAAATACATAATAGTAAAAACACCATGGGTCCCATATTTTGCATAAAAACCCAATGGTGAGTAGCCTCACCTTTCGTCTAATTTTCATGCTTCTCGCGCGTGACAAAGGTTGGAATACAATGGGGTAGCACGTGGCAAGGTGAAAACAAAAAGTGATGGGTCGCACCCATTTTGACCGGTCTTATCTTTTTAAGACAGGTCTATTTTTTTTTTCTTTCACTTTTATTTTTTATTGAGATTTAAATCTAAATATATCCAAAAAAAAACATTATGTGTTTAAACACCTGTAAATCAGGATCTACACACCAGTTATTTAGATTCAATTAAATATTCATTTACATACTTTTGTTTTTTTCTTCTTTGAGTCAGGAAATAAAACATTGCACCAAAAGCACCAATAATTCTTTCTTCTAAGAGCATGTCCAATCGTAACGGGCTAACGCTGTTATAGGGAGAAATAACGTCCGTTAGTGGCGTTAACCGTTGGAGGCACGGCGTTAAAGCCCCGTTAGTCCCTACGCGTTAGAGTAATAACGCCCGTTAGTGGCATTAAAAAAAAAAAAAAAAAAAAAAAAGTTTCAAAACCAGCCCCTCAATGGCTAGTAGCCGTTAGATTTAAAAAAAAGTTACATAAAACCCCCTAACGGCTAGTTTTTACAAAAAAAAAAATCAAAAAAAAAAATTCAAAATCAAAAATCAAAAACATTTTTTTACTACTATAAATACCCAACTAAAACTCCATTTTTTTCAGACTTCCATAATTCAAATTCACAATTTATATACTTCCTCTCACACTTTCATAATTCAAGAATCAAGTTCGTTCACAATGGATCCAAATGATTTTGGTGATATTCCTATGTCTTGGTCAGACGCTGATGACGAAGAGGACTTCCAATTTATGGCGTCCGCGTACGAGTATCACCTTCAGTTGGAACAAGAAGAAGGTATTGAATCTCAACATCCTACTCGTGCTCGTAGCCATATATATCGTGAACGTGAGATTGCAGAAGAATGTCTACGCAACGATTATTTCGTAGAAGGTTGTAAGTATTCAAACCGGAATTTTCATAGAAGATTTCGTATGAGCCGGAAACTATTCCTGCAAATAGTTGAAGGTATTGAATCTTATACTTCCGATAATATTCCAGATCATTTTACTTTCTTTAGGCAAACACCCGATTGTACTGGTCGAATGAGTTTAAGTGTTCTAATGAAGTGTACGTCTGTCATACGCCAATTGGAGTTTATGTTTAGTTTAATAAATGAAGTGTTTGTTTTAGTTTAGGGGTTGAAATTGAAAATATGAAATGTTATTGATGTTATTCTTGTGGGTGTTTTTTGAGATGTTAAGGTGAAATGTTAAAGCTGCTGTGGCGCTGACGTGGACGGTGTTATTTTATAACTTGTGTTATTGTTGGGAATGCTCTAACACTTCTATTTTCTCTCTCTTAGTCCGTAAGGCTATGCGCAGTGGTTAAGGTTGAGGTCGGTTGAGGGCATGGGTTGTGCTAGGTTATGCCACTGTGGGAAGAAGGTTGAGGGGAAGGTTGTGCCAAACTAGGTTGAGCTAACAACCGAGTTGTAAAGCCTCAAAATCCAAAAAAACATCATACGGTATGTAAAAAAAAAAAAAAAATGTCAGGTCACCACTGTGGCAACTAGGTCGTCGTCAGGTCGTCGGAGAGAGAAAGCTGATGTGGCACCGACGAACTAGGTCGCCATTGTGCATAGCCTAAGTATATGTCTCTTCTTCAACCTTTCATATTGTCACCATCTCATCTTTTTACGTTTAACTCACCAATAAAAAGTTGAGACCAAATTCAGATCTTCACGAATGTCGCCACCTCTAACAAGTTCGTTTTTCGTCAATATTTATGGTTGTCATTTGTCGATCTAGTGGTTTAAAACGTTTCTGGCAGCTCAGACGTTTCTGATTCCGGCTGTGATGTTTGTGTTCCAGATCTTAATCTTTTTGTTCCAGATCTAAAAGTTTATATCTTTGTTCCTCTGATTTTTTTTTTCGTTTATGTAGTTGATGTTATATATTTTGGGGTTCTACTAGAAAGATATATGATATAGTAGTGGATGGTGTGGGTTTTGGGTTATTAATTGGTGGTGACTAGTGATATTAGATGTGAAAGAAAATGTATATGTGTGAGATATAAAGTTATTGATGTTTATTTTGGTGCCAATATCTTTTTTATGTTAACTACTGTGTAAAAAGAAAAATGTGAGGCTATGCGCAGTGGATTCGGTCATCATCGGTTGGTTGCGTCGGTTGAGCTCGGTCGAGCCATTGTGGCTAGGAAGGTTGTCGTCGGTTGGGTGATGAAAATGGAGGAAGAAGGTTGCTTCCTCAACCGAGTGGAAAGCCACATATATCCAAAAAATTGCATACCGTTTCCTATTAAAAAAAAAATTTTAAACTTTACCACTTTTACAACATTATAAATACCAAACTTAAACACATTTTTAAACACACAATTTCAAACAACTTCTCATAAACATTTTCAAACACATTTTGATAATTATGTCTTACGAGTTATTTTTTAATTCTTCGTCTTCCGACGAGGAAGAAGTTATGAGCGAGTTTACGGGGTTCATGGAGTATACGCAGTATGCTTGGGACACTTACCAAGCGTCACTGCCGATGAAGCTTTTTTGTGATGTTTTCAGTTTTTAATAAGTATTGTAACGTCTACGTTTTATTAGTTTAAGTTTTTCATTATTGTTGTAATGTTAAATATTTTTATTAATGAATTTTAATTTTGTTTTAAAAAATATTTGAATTAAAAAAAAAAAAAAAAAAAATCTCAGGTCACCACTGTAGCAACTAGGTCGTCGTCAGGTCGTCGGAGAGAGAAAGCTGATGTGGCGGCGACGAACTAGGTCGCCATTGTGCATAGTCTGACAGTCTTGCATTGAAATAGACAAACACTGTATAAATTAGGTAATGTGTGCATTGGGATAAACAAATATAATTCAGTTGGTGTTTGAACCACATGACCCAAAAAAAAAAAAAAAGTGTCTACCACTTTCCACATGCGGGTAGTTTATACTTTAGGCTATGCACAATGGCGAACTAGTTCGTCGGTGCCACATCAGCTTTCTCTCTCCGACGACCTAACGACGACCTAGTTGCCACAGTGGTGACCTGAGATTTTTAAATTTTTTTTTTTTTTTTTTTTTTTTTTAATTCAAATATTTTTAAAAACAAAACAAAACTTCATTAATAAAAATACTTAACATTACAACAATAATTAAAAACTTAAACTAATAAAACGTAGACGTTACAATACTTATTAAAAACTGAAAACATCACAAAATGTGTAGACGAAGAATTAAAAAATTACTCGTAAGACATAATTATCAAAATGTGTTTGAAAGTGTTTATGAGAAGTTGTTTGAAATTGTGTGTTTAAAAATGTGTTTGAGGTTGGTATTTATAATGTTGTAAAAGTGATAAAGTTTTGGAAAAGTGGTAAAGTTTGGGATTGTGTAACTCGGTTGTGTGCTCAACCGAATACCCTCTTCTTCTCTCCTCAACCTTGCTCAACCTTCTTACCCACAGTGGGTCGACCTTGCTCGACCTAGCCCCTCAACCGAAGACAACCCACCCCATTGTGCATAGCCTTATAGTCTTCTTAAGTGATTTTGGAAAGTTGTACTATAATGTCTCACATTCTAAATCCACATGTGGTATTTCATTCCTAGTAGAGAGGATGTCTACATACCAAAGCACTAACTTAAAGCCGCCAGAGTAACTAAACAATAAGCATACAAAAGAAAGAGGAATATTCGAATAGAGAAATGCTAATGGTAAAAAGAGAAAATTTATGTAAAGATGAATTGGAAAAGCATTAATCGTGTAGTTTTTTATTGTCTATTTGTCTAGATCTTTTTGTAACACTTCCACAATTTCATCTCCCTATATATTGGTTCATCATAAATCGTTATCAAATCGTAACTCTTCTCTCAAGTTCTATTTTGCTTTGGAAATCTCTTTGGTAAGAATTTTCTTCTTCCATATTTATATCGTAAAAGAATAATGAGCAACTAAAGGAAAAAGAATAATGCACAATAAAAATGAGAAAGAAGCGGATTCAATATCTAGTTTTCACTATCATCTTATTAATATTGAATCCCCTTCTTTCTCATTTTTATTGTGCATTATTCTTTTTCTTTTAGTTGATCATTACTTGAAATATAAGTTAGAGTAGTTTAAGGTTATCATACCGATCATCAAAATTATTATCTATAAAATTAAATGAAATCGCTAATTAAATTCGAAAGAGTAAATATTTTGTAACTTTTGTTAATAAATTATTCAGATCTTCTTTCCTTGCTTTATTTTCATTTTTTGCTTAAACTGTATTTTTTGTTCGGAGACACTAATTTTGACGGTTAGAGTTATAGTTTGTTCTATGCCAAGTTACCACTCTTACAAAGTTGTACAAGTTTGTTCTATGTTAATTAAGAGTTATAAGCTTGAAGCTAGCTTTCAATTCATATCATCACAATTTATGAATTTTGCTTCAAGAAATAGAGTGCGGATCTAGTGAGAAGAATTATTGAAATGAAAAGAGTGAGAAAAAATTGTAGACACATATTTTAAATAAGAAAAGAGAAATAATATGGAGATGCATATATTTTTGTGAATGCATCTAATATTTGTGGTTGTGGTTTCTTCTCATCTTAATTATGTTTCTCATTTGATCCTTACTCTCAAGAAACATGATATGAATAATTTTTTGTGAGTATGCTACACAATACATTGTGCTAGTTATACATTACTTAATCATGGTTAATCTATATAACACGTATGGCGAGAAAATATTGTTATTTAAAAACTTTTAAAATGATGTATATATACTAATCTACCTTTAATCATTTATTTTAACAAATTATTTGACCATATGAATGTCATCCTCATTTACCTTTAAATTTACTTCCTAACTGATACTTGATATACCTGATTAATTAATTATTTTATTATAACTTTTCTAATAAATTTATTCATATAATAACTCATTTGTTAATTTGCACTATTAGTTCTTCATTTCTTAATCATTATATACCTTATTATATTCTTGAATTGTTTACAATTTTTTTTTTCAGATTTAAACTTAACTTACAACATAAGTTTGGTTATAGTGTAAAATGTTATAGGATTGTTGGGTGGCATTTAAGTAGTAGAGAAACATCAAATCGCAAATTCGCAACTAAAATTATTCGGCGCTACACAAATGAATGATAAAAAGAGAACTCACATATCACACCAGAACCATCGCAATTGAATTTTGTCAAACAATATACACCAGCGTCGTTATGCGTGGATAATCATTTTGTGTTTATATAAATGCTTGTTTATTTTAATATAAATAACTAGTTTTAGACCCGTGTATGTACGGGGTTTTGGCAGATGGTATAACGGGTAATAATATATTAATAACTTGTTTTAAAGTTAAAGTTTGTGACAATTAATAAATGAATGATTTTATAATGTTTAAGATTTTTCTATAACATTATATTAAATTTTTAATACTTATATAGTTAGAATATCCATGCACGCACAAGGTTTTACATAATTTTTTCATTGTATGTAAATATCGATTAATATTTTGTATAGAATTTTGTTGTACGAAGGATTTAACTTTATTTAGTTGGTATGGTGTTTAGGTTAATCTTGTTTAAATTTAACTATTTGTATCATGTTTTAGACATTATGTGTGTTTAGTATCACATAATGACCTGGAAAAATATGTGTCGTTGTTATACATAAAATCTCGTCTATCTATTCTCATCTCGGAGTAACGTGTGAGGTCGTGCATTCATTTTGATATTTATATTTTCATTAATAATAATTTAAGCCGATTTTTAAACTCGTGCGTGGGTTAAACTTATAAAGAGGAATAACATGAGTATTTACTGGCTGCAGGTAATTGAAAAATAATTTTTTTTTTTTTTTTGGATATTATTACTTAATCTTATAAAGAGTAATAACATATTCGTTCTTATGTACAATATCGTGTATTCATTTACATGTAACAATTACTCGTTTTTTTTTTTCATATTTATAATTCCTTTCAAATATATATTAGTTTAATATATACTAATAATAATATTTATAAATAACAACAACATATTATTGTATATTTTTTTTATAAATATAAAGTATACGATGTATTTATTAAATTTATAAAGTTATTAAAAACATTAAAACTGATTTATGTATTTATTTAAAATTTAACAAGTAAAATTTTATTAATTACATTTTTTTTGAAGTTTTTCGTTTATAAAATTGACATATATATTTTTTCTAGCACATTTTATAAATTAAACAAAAATTTAATAGTTTGACGAAATTAAACTTCAATTTTAACTTTTATTGGTTATCACAATTTTTAATTTTACAACGTGTTAAAATAAAGTAGCCTTTTTTTTTTTAAATAAAATTGTTTTGTCAAATTGTTTTGAAATAATGTAATTTTTTATTATATAAAAGATACATGTCATATTATGAATCACCCATCGATGTCACCGATGCTCACGAAGACAAAATGCATTAGTGATTAGTGCACTCCAACTTATTTATTTAATTATTAAAACTTGTTTTATCAACCGTGAACTGAATGAAACTCGAGATACCCGATTAAATTTACAATATATATACTCGTCTTAAAAACAATAATTTTAATGTAATAATTCCTTCGGAACGCGCTATCTGAGATATATATAATAAGGGTTTTTCTAACTTGTGCCCTAAGATACAAGTTAAGCATACTAAAATACATCAGATACCATCAAAAAGTATATAGGGATTCACATAAAAATATAAACAAATGTACTTTTATATGGGTCTTAGTATACTTTTATTGTACTTTTGATATGCTTAAAAGCACAAGTTAAAAAAACCCATATAATAAAGTGAACCATAATATTTGTGTGAGTCACGTACGTTCTGGAAAATATTCCGTGTTATAGTTTCATTGGTATCTATAAAATAATATTTCTAACCATAATTGATTAGAAAATAACATCATGAATAAATAACTTCATTATTAGGAATTGAACTCTCTACATATAGTTTAATAAACAGTCCAACTGTCCAAGTCTAGTAGTTATAATTTATTTAAGAAATCTTTAACCGACATGCATGTCAATCAAAACCTTAACGATAAAGTTACTAGCTTATTTTACATTTTCTCTAGTAAAGTGATTGTAAGCTTAAGTGGTAAATTTGTTTCCTGTTTAGTATAACTGTGTTTTTTTTACTTTCTAAAAAAAGTCTGCATGTAGAGTCCTAGAGTAGTAATATATTTAATTTCTCCGCCTTGCTCATCTTACTAATTTAAAATTGTCTTAAGATAAGTATTTATCTTATAATTTTAACTAATAACTGAAAAGTAAATGTGATATCTTATTTTTTAACAATAACTTTTCTATAACATGCATCCTGTCACATCTATATTGGAAACTTGTTACGGAAGAAAAAAAATGTTAATTTCGACATGTATCAATAATAATATAATCTTTGTCAACTTTTACCTTGAAATATCTTAACGAGGATGCTTTCATAACAGTCAACACAATTTAATTCCAGTAGGTACCAGATTAGATACCATATCACTTAAGTCAAACAAGTTACGTGTACTAGGTTGGTTTATATGGCTTACATTTAAGTAAAAAACGTGAGTTACGTGGTTACATGAAATTTTAGTTTGGTAGCAAACTTATAAAATACGTAGTCATGTAAAGCTGTCCATCTGTTATATTTGCTATCAGTCCATCTGTGTTTTTTTCTCTCACACACACAGATACAAGACAAAATCCTCAATTTGCATATATTGTTTCTACTGCACATGAACTTCAGTTCTTGATCATCTTTTTTGTTTTTATATAAAAAGATATTATTTCTTAGAAGATTGTTCAAGATCTTGTTTTTTTTCTGTAAACCAATATTAAGTGAGTGATCTTATATATTTATGTTAATATGATTTGAATTTGTTTTTTGCTTTGATGGATCATGGTTATGCTGTTATGTGTACTGCAGTGTACATTGGTAGGAATTTGTTCTAGTGTTTTTCAGACACTTTTTTATGAAAAGTGTCTTTTCATACATTTTGAATGTATATGTGATGCTTCATTAGTGCGCCTAAAAGTTACTAAGAGGGTATCTGGTATTGGCTATTAAAAAAGTCTGCATACAAGACAAAATCTCAATTTGCATATGTTTCTACTGCACATGAACATCACTTCTTGATCTTTTTGTTTTATTAAAAGGTTCTTTAAGATCTTTTTGTTTTTTATCATTTGAGTGATCATTTTTTTATGCTAATATGAATGACATTTATCCTTAGATATGATGGATCATGGTTTCAGTTGTGTTTTGGCTTAAATGTAATTTGTGTTTTTAAGTCCAAGTGTTTTGTAAAATGTGTCTTTTAGTACATTTTGAACTATGTGAATATGTGATGCTATATTAGTGTGCTTAAAAGTTACAATCATGGTGTCTGGAATTGGTTTAAACCTGATTTATAGCGTTTTGTTACAGCGGTTACATATTTTTCAGTGTTTCGACATATACAAAGTGCTTGCGACTGGACTAATTTGTCTATCTTCATATTTGAAGGTCAAATAAGCCGTCTGAATAAGAAGTTTTGGAGTTTGCTTATTAAGAAGGTGCTTATCTGCTTCAGTTTGAAAAAGTAGGTTAGGTACCGAAATAACCGACCCAAACCGAACCATGCATAAATACAGTAAGCAGATAAGCAACTACTTAAGCAATCCAAAACACCACCTAAGATAGCTTATCTAGTTCTGACTATTTTAACTTTTAGATTCTTAAATAAGCAGAAACTCCAGACACTCAGATATCGGTTTTATCATAGTTGATTATCTTATTATATACTTCTGCTTATTTTATAAAGCATAAGCAGTTTTAATAAGCAATTCCGTTATTTCTTTATTGCAGGGTGACTCTCCTGACATGTAAAGACTAAGGTGTATTATTATTGTACTGCTAGAGGTTACTTATAAAAGATTTTGGAGTTCAATAACTGGTGAAATATAGTCGTTATTTGTTAAGCAACCATGGCCATGGCTCCAACTGTCAAAGTGATTCTAGGCTCTATTGCTTTCGCCGTATTTTGGGTTTTAGCAGTTTTTCCAGCTGTCCCCTTTATGCCAATTGGAAGAACAGCAGGGTCTCTACTTGGTGCCATGCTCATGGTACTTTTTCAAGTTATAACTCCGGATCAAGCTTATGCATCAATTGATCTTCAGATCCTCGGTCTTCTATTTGGGACAATGGTTGTAAGTGTTTATCTAGAAAGAGCCGATATGTTTAAATATCTAGGTAAATTACTTGCATGGAAAAGCCAAGGATCAAAGGACTTACTATGTCGAATCTGCTTAATATCTGCTATCTCTAGTGCTTTTTTCACGAACGACACATCATGTGTTGTGCTAACCGAGTTTGTGCTTAAAATTGCTAGACAGCAGAATCTCCCACCACATCCATTTTTGTTAGCACTTGCTTCGAGTGCAAATATTGGATCTTCTGCTACACCTATTGGTAACCCTCAAAATTTGGTAATAGCAGTTCAAAGTAAGATACCGTTTGGGCAATTCTTGTTTGGGATTGTGTCTGCTATGGTGATTGGAATTTGCGTAAATGCTATAATTCTGTTATCCATGTTTTGGAAATTGTTGTCTGTTCAGAAAGATGAAGAAGAGCCTCCAGTAGAAGCAAACCCTGAAGAAGACGTGATGTCGCATCGGTTTTCACCGGCTAGAATGTCACATCTCACGTCTCTAAGTTCTCATGAGCTAAATGCTCATATAGAGGCCATGAGCGTTCACAGCTCGCCTAGCATTAACGGGAAACATGATAATACTCTTAGGAACCGCTTAGGTTCTGGTGACAATGAAATTCTCCCAAAAGATGTCGTGGTTAATGGATTATCCGAGAGGAAAGATGAAAAAGTTGTTTCACGGGTTTCATCAACGAATGGATTTGGGACTGAAAATACTGATTTGTGTCTGGAGGAAATCGATGAAAAGTCTGGCAAATGGAAGATACTATTTTGGAAAATAGGAGTTTATCTTATTACACTTGGAATGTTGGTCTCCTTTTTGATGGGACTAAATATGTCGTGGACTGCCATTACGGCTGCACTTGCTCTCATGGTTCTTGATTTTAAGGATGCTCAACACTGCTTAGAGAAGGTAACTCTACATAACGACTAACGATATGTGGTTTTTCTAAATCTTTTGGTTCTCATTTTTCAGCTCTTAAACTGAAACTTTCATTTATTTCATCGCCCAGGTTTCTTATTCGCTATTGGTGTTCTTTTGTGGAATGTTTGTCACCGTCGAAGGCTTCAATAAAACAGGAATCCCGAGTGCAATGTGGGACTTCATGGAACCTTATGCTCAAATCGACCACATCAGTGGTATAGCAATTCTTGCAGTTGTGATAGTTGTTCTATCAAATCTAGCTTCAAATGTGCCAACAGGTAAGCTTTTTATTCAACAGTAACATTACTTTAGCTTTGCCAAAAATGGGCCCATTTCGACCTATTTACTTAGGTATGGGTCGATTCGGCCTATAATTTAATCTCTAACCAGTTAAATTTTTACAATAAAATATGCTAACTCGAAACATCTCAAATGGGTCAAAATGCACCCAAAGTGTATTTTAAATGCGTAAATCCTCATAAATCAATTTATTTAAGAAGTTAAATTGCTATTGAGAATATAGTTTGTGTGATCATAACTGAAAAACTAATTACTTTTCAAATTTTTTGGGACTATTTCAAGTCAACCCGACCCGCATGTTTGAACCATTTTGATCCAAACCATGACCCGTTTGTCTAACCTGCCTATTTTGCCACCTCTAAAATTGTTGGTGATATTATTTTTTTTCTTTTCAGTACTATTGCTTGGAGCAAGGGTGGCAGCAGCGGCAGCTACTATATCACCAGAAAAGGAGAAAAAAGCATGGCTAATATTGGCATGGGTCAGCACTGTAGCCGGGAATCTTTCACTACTAGGATCAGCAGCCAATCTGATTGTCTGTGAACAAGCTCGCCGTTCTCAAAATTTTGGGTACAATCTCACCTTCTGGTCTCATCTAAAGTTTGGTGTTCCTTCAACAATTATAGTTACAGCAATCGGTTTGACACTTATAAGAGCATAAAGATATATATTCCATGTGATTCAATAGGATGGATGGCTGCCTTTTCAACATTTCGTATTACAGTTTTTTGTAAAGTAAATTTCCAGAAAGTTACTAGCAAGTTCACTAAAGTTTTTATATCTAGCTACTGTTTTTGGTCACGATAAGTTTGTGGAATATTGACACATTAAGCAGAAATTAAGTACTCGCCTCCATGAGAATAAACACGGCTTGTTCACGTAGTTATCAAATTCTTTATCCGGAAATTGGAGTCTACAAATGTTTCGACGTTGGATCTTTTGTAAATCTGATGTTGAAGACGACCTTGTGATTTCAAACTTAAAACCAACTTACGTTGGTTTCTTGTTCTCCTAAGTTTATCCAAATTTTGTAAGGATTCTTCATATATTTGAAGTTGTATACATATAAAAAAAATTGGGTGTGAGAACTGATAAGATATGGTCACAACCTTAAATACTAAAGTCAAGTAAATACTAAACCAGACACAAAGTGATTGCAAGTAGCTATAATTTTATTTTGTTTAGTGACATAATATTTGAGGTATTTTCTTAGAAAAATAAAACTTTTTGCTATTTTTGCTTTATCATATTATATATTGTTAGTTAAAATTTAAAAATGACTACAAAATATTTTTGGTTACCAATAGAGGTGAAAAAAAAAACCGAAAACCGATCCGATCTGAAAAAAAAACCGAAAACCGGTTTCCTTAAAACTGGTTTAGGGAAAACCGGTTTCCCGAAAACCGATCCGCCGGTTTTATAACCGGTTACCATTTTTTTCCAAGATTGATTTGAAAACCGGTTTAAACCGGTCCGGTTTAGAAAACCGGTTTTTGAAACCGGTTTAATCCGGTTTTTCTTTTAATGTAGTGAATCTTTTTTATGTGATTATGATGACTAGTAGAAACTTTTTGCGTTCGAAGATAATTTTCCGGTTTCCACCATTGTTGGTGGTTGCAAGTTTCAATGGTGATTGGTGAAGAAGAAGACTTTTGATGGAGAAGACATAAATAAATAAACATCTTGTATTGTCGACTTGTACTCTTGTAGAGTGTAGATATGTAACTACTTGTATTTTGACAGCACATGCTAGACAGCTAGACATTGAATAATGAGTACTACAGTAATAGGTATTACTTTCTTTTGCAGCCAAAGTATTCTTTCACAAAAACCACCCATAGTACATTTTCACCCAGCTTTCTTCCCACCCAAAAAGTACATTTTCTCAAAAATGCAGCCCATCGAAAACCGGTTTGTGGTACACTTTCACAAATACCACCCAAAGTACATTTTCTCAAAAACCGGTTTGTGTAACCGGATTACAAAAAACCGGTTTTGACCGGTTTGAAACCGGTTATTGCCGGTTCAAGCTTTTCTTCCCTCAAACCGGATTGGAACCGATCCGGTTTTATCCAAAACCGGTTTTTGACCGGTCAACGATAACCGAAACCGGTTTTTAAACCGGTTCAGTTTTGGAATTTATCCGATTTGTGCACCACTAGTTACCAATAATAAATATAGCAAAAGACTGGGCCACACTCTTTCGGCTAGAAAGTGGGCTTCTTGGCGACGACTATTTTGGGCTACCTTTACTTAGAAGATGCAATGACGACAATGGATCGGGTTGTATTATATATAGACATAGTTATTGTCTTACTTGAAAAAAACTACTGTATACCATACACATTTTCTTGTGTCATTTGTTTATTTTTTTGTCTTATATAAATAGTTAATGTGTTAAACAAGATGTGTAACCTTTTTCAAGTTAAATCATTTTTTTGTTGAAACAAGTTAAGAGGTTTCTAAAGTTTATAAACGTAAAATGATATTTTAAGCTAAACCAAACCTGACTAAAAAGTATAAAATATCCCGATTAACTATTTAAGAATTGAATAAATAACAAAATCTAATCATACTCGATTGTGCAATGAAACAACTAAATGGTTCATGGGCCTTAAATAACTCTTCTGTCATTTTTATAAATAAAAACGTGGAGAAAACACAAGATTTGACAGCTCAAATATACAAACATATAGAAGAAAAAAACGACCCAATTTATACGAAAGTGACATAACATAAATCGGTATGAAAGCTTGTCGTAATTGTTGACCCTAAAAAACTTTCTTTTTTATCAATCACATGGTTAATAGTAGGAATAAGATTATAATGCTAATGACATAATGTCAAGCTTTGACATCATATACATAGTTTTGAAAATTGAAATAATCGATTTGAAATATGTTTTTCTAAAGAGTAAAGTCCAAAATACATCCCTGTGGTTTGCCCCGTGGCGCTGTTTACATCCCTAAACTTTTTTTTGGTACAAAATCATCCCTCCGTTAGTAAAGTTGGCACAAATACATCCCTCCGTTAGTAAAATCAGTTAATGAGGACTAACGGTGCAAATATATTTACGTAAATCGTCCTTGGCAACCAAAGTCCTTAAATGTATTTACAAATTCGTCCATGTGGTCAACGTTTGGTCAACGCCACGTGTCACCACATGAGTGGTGCCACGTGTCAAAGGGTCGGGTTGGTAAACGGGTCGGGTCGGGTTGCCACGTGGACCAATGAGGTGGTGCCACGTGGCATTGGTAAAATATACCATCTTTTGGCTCGAGTGGGATTCGAACCCGGGTTGTTTGTGTGGGAAGCAATGCTTTGCCCAACTGGGCTAGGCATAGCTTCAAGTGTATTTCCCTAAATTTAATACATAACCCTTTTCTAAAACTTAAAAGCCCAATTCTTTATTATTAAAAGGTTCAATTTAGTTTTTGGCCTATCAATTTACGGAGTTTTATGGACTGTAAAAAAATAAATAAATATACCGTCGGACTCGTTTTTTCGTGCTCTTTCCAATGGTATGCTCGGGGAATTTTTTCAATTTCAAACGAACCTCGAAAAATGCGAAAATCATCGTTTTTTCTTTGTTTTCGCATTTTTCGAGGTCCAAACCAAGTCGAAAAAATTCCCCGAGCATACCGTCGGACTCGTTTTTTCGTGCTCTTTCCAATGGTATGCTCGGGGAATTTTTTTGATTTCAAACGAACCTCAAAAAATGCAAAAACAAAGAAAAAACGATGACTTTCGCATTTTTCGAGGTTCAAACTAAGTCGAAAAAATTCCCCGAGAATACCATTGGAAAGAGCACGAAAAAACGAGTCCGATGGTGTATTTATTTATTTTTTGACAGTCCATATAACCTCATAAATTGATAGGCCAAAACCTAAATTGAACCTTTTGTTATTATTGAATTGGGCCAAATAATAAGGAAGGGTTATGTATTTGATTTTGAGTATTATTAATGAAACTATGCTTAGCACAACTGGGCATAGGTTCACTTCCCACACAAACAACCCGGGTTCGAATCCCACTCGAGCCAAAAAATGGTATACTTTACCAATGCCACGTGGCACCACCTCATTGGTCCACGTGGCAACCCGATCCGACCCGACCCATTTACAGACCCGACCCGACCCTTTGACACGTGGCACCACTCATGTGGTGACACGTGGCGTTGACCAAACGTTGACCACAGGGACGAATTTGTAAATACATTAAAGGACTTTAGTTGCAATTTGTTCCTTGCCACAAGGACGATTTACGTAAATATAACGGAGATATATTTGCACCGTTAGTCCTCATTAACTGATTTTACTAACGGAGGGATGTATTTGTGCCAACTTTACTAACGGAGGGATGATTTTGTGCCAAAAAAAAGTTTAGGGATGTAAACAGCGCCACGGGGCAAACCACAGGGATGTATTTTGGACTTTACTCTTTTCTAAATTACTGATTTAATACAAAAAATGATGTGTATCTGCCTTGAAAACAAAGCAAGTTAATATAAAATTGAAAAATGACAATACCAAGCTTACAACATGAATACATATATATTTTTTGAGTAAAATACACCGTTCGTCCCTAATCTTGTATATGCGCATCACGTTGAACCAAAAGTTAGGATTTTCATCGCCGGGAGTCCTTTTTCCAAGTTTCATAGTCTAAACTGGTCCTTTGACCATTTTTCCGTTAGTCAACCACGTCCGTTGTCGTTTGCTTTGTCTTTAGTCCAAGGGCACAATTGTCATTTCCTTATTTCAATACAGCGTGTGGAATACTCTTTTTGTGGGTGCTACATTAATTAGTGACTAATAAAAGCAACTCTTATTCACCACTCATCCTTGAAGTCTCCTCTTCAAAAAAAATCTTATCCTTAATAATTCCGATCAAGTTGTAATAATGGTGCGTTGTGGTTGTGGTATGCATGCGGTAGTAAAGACCTGCTGAAACAATGTAAACGTTGGCAGGCGTTACTTTGCTTGTCTTGTTGAGGTTGTCTAGTCTTTATATAATAATGCTTGTATTTTTTAAATTTAACATGTTATGTTTATAGTTTCATCTTGGTTTCAGCTTTTAAGTGTTTTCAAACGTTTGATTTCTGATTTTTTAGGGATCTAGATGTCCTATCAATGGATGGTTGGATCCACCATTGACAACGAGAGCAACGGGGGTGATCCTCTACTTGCAGAGGCACATTCACCAAAATGAGGCGGCATTACAAGAATGCCAAGCAGCCCTCATCGGTGAGACAATGGAGGCTGTCAACGCAGTCGCCAGGGCCAACGAGCTAGAGGCTAGTCAACAAGATACCCTAGCTGAACTCCTTCTTGAGAAGGAGAAAATATGCCGTTTGAGGAACTTTTGTGTTTTCTCGTGGATACTGATCATTTTGGTTTGTATATGGTTTATTTAGTGGGTTAACAATGTCGGTGGTTTTTTGCCTTTTGAATCGGTGGTAGGGTCTTTGTAATTAGTCTTGTGGTGATGGTTGACTTGTAAAAAGTCATGGGTTGATGTACTTTGGTCCTTGTACAGTACAAGTAGTATTACTTTTATGCTTTAGTCCTTCTAATGTTATGCCTTTAATACTTGGTCTTGCCCCAATAAATGATCAAACCCACATCAGTTGCCACACAAATATTATCCAATTCAAACCACACCCTAGTAAAATGATCAAACTCATAACACAAATACAAGTATCAAAGATGGATGAATGATCAGAGATGGATGAACAGACACCAGCTTTGAGTATCAACATAAACTTGATATGGTGTTGTTCATCCATTTTTTATTCTTCATTGCTGTTTGTGATAATAGTTGGTTGAACAGTAATTGACTTTGTCAAAGTCAACAGCTAATATGCGTATGAACTTGTAATAATATGTAGAAATGGGTACAGTGGCAAATCAATACAGTTAAAACACAATTTTACCCATAGACTAACATGACATAATTTCATACATAATGCAAATGGATATATTTTCAAATGCATAAAATTTTGTAGTCTACAAAGTTCAGAAAAAGACATTGTTTAAAGACAACAAATAATGTTTAGGGGAATACATATTCGATGGAAAACATTGGCTTTCGTATGCTTAACCAACATTTTTTTGTGGTGAAGACAACTTTGCTGCTATAATCTTGGTCTTAGTCCAAAATTGTTTTGGATACCCACCAGAAGCAGCATCAACTTGACTTCCAGATTGAGACTGGACCACACTTGGTTGAAAATCACCTTGAGATTGAGCATCAGTTTGACACTGGGTTTTTTCATTTCCTTCAAAGTTGTGACCTGTAACCTTTGCCTTCTTCTTTGCTGTAACTTTTGGCTGGGATGAACCTGTTTTTTGAGACTGTTGTGCACTACCTTGACTTCCTGTTACACCTCCTTGCCCAAGACATGTTTTCTTGTTGTGTCTAGCATTGCCACATATACCGCAAACCACACTCTTACTAGACTGTGACAAGTTACTGGTTTTGTCACTATTATCATTTTCAGTAAAAGCCCTAGTTCTTTTCTTTCGTGGCCTACTTAATGGTTTATGATGTTTAGGTGGAAGAATGCTTGTAGGCACTTGTGACTTATTCCAATGTTGATAACCATTTATTGGCTGGATGTAGTGTTTATAAGTTTCTTCCCAAGGCTTAAGCAAGTAACATGGATGAACCCATGATTCAACAGATCCTACTTTCATTCCATTGAACCTCATATACCGATGGGTAGCAACAACATGTTTACATGGCATACCTGTAAGCTCCCATCTTCTACATGTACAAGCCCTAGCTTCAACATTCACAAAACACTTATCTCCCCATCCACTGACCTGATACTTATCTCCTTCAACCCTTAAAACGGTGTACTTATAAGCCTCTTTCTCTATCAAATCTAACATGAGTGTTGCCTTTGGTGTTAATTGTCCGGCACACTTGTGAATCACATTCACAACATTCACTATTCTTTTCATACAGTATTCTCTAATGTATTCCAAAGCAGTAATGATGGGTTGGTGCCTACCTCCCAATAGTTTCCCACTGAACACCTCACACATGTTATTAAGTAACACATCGGAATGAGCCCTCCCTACACATTTATACAACATGTTTGATTTATACAAACAACAGTGTTGAACAATGTCGTAGAACAAAAGATGTACACTTAGACATAGATTTGGTTAGTACCTGAAAAATGTGACCTTGACCAATGGGTTGGTGGTATCTTACTTAACCAAGTGATGCAGGTTTTACTGACCAAGTTTTAATATTTATAAGTGTCTCGTTTACCTATGGTCTACCTTATGCACTAACGGGCAGTGTACCCCGGTCGTGTGTAATGTAGTAATCGGTAAAACCGAGGTCGTTCCAAGAGCTATGTGAGCGGATTCTAATTAAGTCTAATTGTCACTGGTTTTAATGATTTTAAGGTTTGAAATGATTAATTAACTAATAAGACAAGAAATGAAAGAAAGCAAATAAAAGCAAAGGTTGTGATCAATAGGGGAAATGTGTGCTAACCTAGTTACTCATCCTATCAAGTTATGTTCACGTCTAATTACTTCCAATTGCTTTAAGTGGGGGTTTAGGTCGCTAGGACAACATTTGGTCAGTTCGTCCTAACCTATCAGCAAAGGTTTCCACCGGAGATCAAGCTACTACCCTTGAAAGTCCAGTTGTTTTTATTCCCCTAAGCCAAGTCATTAAGTTCCGCTACATGCAAGATTCATCACAATGAGTACCCGGGCGCTAGCATCTTAGACACTCATCCCTAACTTCTTAAGTTCATCCAAACGGCAGGTGATCATTTGGTCAGCTCGCACAAGCGAAGAAGGGTTGTTAGTTGGTCAATTCTTACCCTTCCCACTCAGTCTACCTACTTAGGGTCAGTTGGTCAATTCTCCTAAGCAACTAGACACTACCGCCATTCAAAACTACCGAAACAAGGGTAGCTACCAACAAACTATGCATGCATATGCTAGAAACAATTATACATAAGCAATGTAAACATAAACGTAACAATTAAGGAATCATAACTAGGCTAGCACCAAAGGTGCTTAGCCGATCATATTAAATGAAACAATCAATTCAATGTTTAACATATTGAAATACATGAATCAAAAGTAAAAAGAAAGATAACCGCTAATGCTTATCGTTAGGGATTGATTTCTCCCTTGGAGATGGCTCCGTATGCTCTTCAAGATCTGCCTTTGGTCCCCTACTCACGTTCTCTGCTTTTTGGTGTGGAGTGAATGATGTGAAATGCAGAATTTAAGGTTGGTATTTATAGGCGAGATCTAGTTACGGCGTAACTTAAGTTGAGAGTTACGCCGTAACCTATATAAATCCATAATAATGCTCTCGTTATAGCTGGTTACGGTCTAACACATGGAATGAGTTACGCCGTATCTTCAATACATGTTACAATATCATGATTACGCCGTAATCATTGGAAGGAGTTACGGTGTAGCTTGTAGCGGCATGGAACTTCATTTGACCTAATGGGTTACGGCGTAATCCTTAGTGGGAGTTACGCCGTAATCTTCTACTGAGCTGGCCTTCTGAGTCACGCATTAGCTACGGCGTAATGTGAGAGTGGAGTTACGCCGTAAATTCATCACAGTGGCCATACTATCATTAATTCTTTATAAAATCTCCAAATCCGCGTCTCTTTAGCTCCAATGCTCGTAATTTACCTAAAAGTGAAATATAGATGAAAACAAGAGTAAATCCATACAAATGATATAAAATACGAGCATTATCAGGGGAAATTGACACTTAGTATTCAGGACTATTTGATGTTGTTAGCCTCGCTTTTTTATAAAGATAACGTCACTTACGTGAATTGGACTAGATTCGTAGTATACTTTGCCCGCAGGGACTAGTATCGTTTAAGTGGCAAAGTTGTAATGTGTAGAGCCTATAAATACCCCTCATGACTCTCCATGAGGGGTGAGGTTAATTGATAACATCAAATAGTTCTGAATATTAAGTGTCAATTTCCCCCATTAATGCTCGTTATTTATATCATTTATATGGATTTACTGTTTTCCATTATTTTCCACTTTCAGGTAAATTACGAGCATTGGAGCTAAAGAGATGCGGAACTGGAAACATATCTAAAGATTTATCACAGTATGCTATTTTGAAGAAGTTACGACGTAACTCTTCTCTCACATTACGCCGTAACTATTGCGTGACTCAGTATGCCAACTTATCAGAAGGTTACGGCGTAACTCCTCCCAAAGGTTACGACGTAACTACATTAGGTCAAAAGAGGTTCCACGCCGCTGATACTTACGCCGTAACTACTGCATCTCTTACGACGTAACCGAGTTTATTGAAGACTACGGCGTAACCACTCATTAGGTTACGCCGTAACCAGCAGATCTAGTGCATTTTACGAAGAAATAGAAGGTTACGGCGTAACTCCTATATTGGTTACGCCGTAACCCAGATCTGGCCTATAAATACCCCACGAATTCCAGCATTTCTAATCATCCCATTCCACACACAATACTCTGAGAACGTGGGAAAAAGCTCAAGGCAGGTCTAGAGGAGCATACAGAGCTGTTTCCAAGGGAGAAGTCACTCCATTACGATAAGCATTAGCATTTTATATTTCTTTTACTTTCAATTCATGTATTTCGTACTTTTGAATATTGAATTGATTTGCATGATTAATATGAGCGGCTAAGCACCTTTTGGTGCTAGCCTAGTTATGATTCCTTAATTGTTTTGTTTGCGTTTACTTTACTTCCGTACACTTATTTCTAAGTGTATGCATGCATAGTTCATTGGTAGCCACCCTTGGTTCGGTAGTTTTGAATGGCGGTAGAGGCCAATTGCCTAGGAGATATGACCAATTGACCCTAGGTGAGCGGACTGAGACGGGAAGGGTAAGATATGACCAACTGACGACCCTTTCTACTTGTGCGATTTGACCAACTGATCACCTATCGTTTGGATGAACTTAAGAATTAGGGGGTGTAGTTTCTAAGTTTCTAACGGCCGAGCACTCACTATTATGAATCTAGCATGTAGCGGTAATTAATGACTTGGCTTAGGGGACCAGGAACAACAGGACTTATGACGGTGTGCCTGATTTCTCCTGTGGTGGCATCTTTGCTGATAGGTTAGGGCGAATTGACCAAATGTTGTCCTCTCGAATTTGACCCCACCTGAAGTAATTAGAAGTAGGTAGACGTAGACATAACTAGCTAGGAGGATTAACTAGGTTGGCACCACTTCTCTCTATTGATTTCCCTTTACCTTTTATCTGCTTTTATTTACTTTATTCTGCATTAGTAGTTTAATTAATTAAATCTCTATCGAAACTATTATTCTGTGACAATTAGACTTAGTAATAATCTAGCACACATAGCTCTTGGGACGACCTTGGCTTTACCGTTTACACTGCCCGTTAGTGCACTAGGGTAGACCATAGGTATAGCGAGACACTATAAATATTAAGACCTGGTCAGTAAAACCTGCATCAAGTTTTTGGCTCCGCTGCCGGGGAGTTATATTATGATTGATATTAAGTCTTTAATTTCATTTTAAACCTTTCTCACGATCATATTTCAAGTTTTCAGGTACCATGGAAGTTGTTAACATCGATGACCTCACTCTTGAGGAATATTTGGCGTTGACAAGAGAAGAACAAAGACCAGGGATTGTTGGGCCAGCTATAGCAGAAGATGCTCAATTCGAAATCAAACCTCAATTCATGAGGGAATTACGTGCAAATCCCTTCTCTGGAAGCATCACCGATGATGCCCATGAACATATACACAACGTCGAGTATATTGTCAGCCTATTCAAGATTCCCAGAGTCTAACACGATGCTATAATGTTACGAGTATTCCCTATTTCTCTTACGGGAGCTGCGAAAAGATGGGTTGATCGATTACCTGCTGGGACGGTCAACACTTGGCCTATTTTAAAAAAGTATTTCATTCAAAGATACTGTCCTCCATAAAAAACGGCTAAGCAATTGGAAGAAATCCATAACTTCAAGCAAGAGGGTGATGAAACGTTATACCAAGCTTGGGAAAGGTATAACGAATTGTTATACAAATGCCCTACTCATGATCTTAACAGCCAACAAAAGGTGAACGTCTTCTACAAGGGACTGAACGTCTCATCAAGACAAATGATTGATTCTCAAGGGCCGATTCCTAGTATGACACCCACTCTGGCTATAGAAACTATTCAAAAAATGGCAGACCACTCTCACAAATGGCACAATGGAAGAAGCAACCGAAGTAAGAATAATGATATGGAAAGCCTTGCAGCAATAAACAACAAATTAGAAAGCCTTGGAAGAGAAATGAAGAAGCTCAAGGAAAATGTGCATTCCATTCAAGTTGAGCGAAACGGGACTCCACCTTCTAAAGAATGTTCCTCCAACGAAGAATTTAAAAGGATCGAAGAAGTTAACTATGGAAGAGAATTCCCTTTCAACAACTACTATAATAACGGGCCCAGATATCGAGAAAAATCCCCTGGGTTTTACACAAGAATCAACAATAATCCTCCTAAACCTAGCCTTGAGGAAATAATGCACAGGCACATCGAAGAATCTACAAAAAAAGAGATAGACTCAAGGAGTGGATGGTCAAAGTAAAGGAGGACACCTATATGAACCTACGTAACCAAGATGTTGCGATTAAAAACCTCGAAACACAAATTGGGCAATTAGCTAAAAACCTTGAACCAAGTAATGCTAAAGCCATTGTCTGCAAGGCCATATTTGCGCAAGATAAAGCAAAGAAAGAGCAGTGCACATCCTCTATCACTAATGATCTTTCCGGGATTAACTACCTATGAGAGGATGATAAATCAGAAGACGACCAGGTCCTGCCAAGCCAACTTCCTGAAAAACAGCAATACCAGGAAAGTTTTCTTCTCCCATGCACTATTGGTAACATTAAGATTCCCGCATTAGCTGATTTAGGGGCCTGGGTAAACCTTATCTCTACCACTTTATTTGAATAAATCAAACTTACCAATTCAAAAGAAACCACTATTATGATTGAAATGATTGATTCCTCTAAGGCTGTACCGATGGGAATTGTGAACAATGTGCTTTTAAAAATTGGGAAATTTTTCTTCCCTACCGATTTTGTGGTTATTGACATGGGAAAGCGGGAGGCTTACAAATTAATTGTTGGAAGACCTTTTCTGGCCACTTATAGGGCTCAGATTAAGGTTTTCGAAAAACAAATTTCTTTGGGAACTGAAAATGAACGAATAACTTTTAGTATGAAAGAGCATTTAAAACCAAAAATTGAAATTTCTAATAATATTGACATTGTTAATGTTCAATCGCTGGATCCCACTCTACACTCTAATCCTATTACTGATGATAGTAGAGAGAATGTTGATAATTGTAAGCAGAAACAGGATGAAGTTGTTCAAAGCATTGAGGAAACTCCGGATCCAAACAAACATTTTTGCTACTCGATGTCAACCAAAGATAGCGAATCAGTGACAACATGGACACCGTTTACGCGTCCTCAAAAATGTGAAAGAAAGGCTAATGAATGGATATACCCTCATAAGGGAGAGAAACATGATGTTGAGTTAGCATTGGAAGATTGGTACAAAATAAAATTTGGAAACTCAAAAATCCATGAGGGACTGGTTAAGCAGTATAAGTACGATCATCTCACTGACACAATAAACGGTGCAAGATCCAGCATCAGTGTTACTAGTAGTCTTATTACTGAAAATGATGACCGGGGAAAATCATATGATAAATGGATTTCACATAAGTTTGGAACAGATGGCATCAATAATTCTACAAGGAAAAAGAGGTTCGACAAATGGATGAATGAGTACCAACGAGTGATGGAAGTGGGCCAAGTCCTAAAGCCCCCATAGAAGCCCCGCGGCTCTGAGTCTAACTTAAAGACTCGTAAATAAAGAAAAGTGCTCTTTCGGGAGACAACCCGAATTATCCCTTTCTTTTGTTTTATTTCCATTCCTGTAGGGTTTTATGTTTTCTAACTATTTTTGCAGGAAACGAGGAAATAATTGTTGCTGCAATTGCTGATCTGAACAGAGTTACGGCGTAACTCATCTTGGTGATTACACCGTAACCAACCTTTTAGCAGCATAATTCTTGACGCATTACCAATTACGGCGTAATACCATCTCAGCGGTTACGCCGTAACTACTTGCTTTGCAGGTTATTCCAGGTTTGCCAGTTACAGCGTAAATCCCTCAAAAGAGTTACGACGTAACTTTCCCCTGCTTTAATTCTTTCATTTTAAAACACAACAACCTTGTATTAGTTTTTAAATGAACTTTGTAGGTGTGTTCCCTGTAAACCCTCACGAGACTTCACTCATCCACTTGGGACACCAAGTGGTTTAAAAGGCTTGTTGCATTCGCTAAATGCAACCGTGATTCCTACGAAAGTGAGTTAGGCTTGTTTTTTCATTTTTCATTTTTTTTAGAATTATGCTTGTCGGTATTGTGATTTCAGGGATTGAAGTTTGTTCATGATGCTTATACGAAGGCACGTCTCTTGTTCGTAGGCCTTCCTTCTTTATGGAGCAAATTTCAGGGTAGTTCTCGCTCTAATTCTACCTTTCTCTTCACCTTTATTTAATGCCTAGTACAAAAGGGACTTTGTACAATTCAAGTGGGGGGACGGGAGTAGAATTATCTCTTGAACTTTATTTCGCCCTCATTTTTCTAGTTTATTTTGAAAAATTATGCCATTTTTAAAATTTTGACATGTTTTGCTTAACCTAACTAGATTAGACCTTAGCCGAGCACATACAATCCTTGATATTATATGGTGAGATTAGCCTTATCCGTTTCCAATATTTTACCCCAAATCCACCAAATTATGAGTGTGCCGGTAGCTTGTAAACTTTAGAACTTGGCCTTTGCATCATTTCGAGACCTTAGACGAGGTATGTTGAGTTAGTTCGATGTATTTGGACTTTTCAGTTTTAGAAGGCAATATTATAGGATTATCACCCAAACAGCCTACCATTGTGAGTCTATCGATTAGTCACCTCGACTTTTCGACCCCCATGTGAAACCCTTTTGTTGCACTTATCTTTAGTGCAAGATACCCCTAGATACACCCTTCTACCCATTCCTTTCATTTTGTTCACCCAATATATTGTTTCGATACACCTATACACCTTAGCCTACCCTGTAGTCTTTATTTGTGATTGGGAAGTCATCATTAGCTTAAGTTCAAAGTTCGAGTGGAAAGGTTCAGAAATCACGCTTTCATCGACAACATTTCTGAAGATCATTGAAGACCCCCCGAATTCCCATTGTTCATCTCAAGTGGGGGGATATTATGTTAGTATTGATTGTTATGTTGAAAAAGAAAAAAAAAAGTTGCTATGATTATTGTAAAGTGCGATGTTATAAGCACTGTAGTATGAGCTTTATTGATTTAGTATCGAGGAGGCCACCTCGGTCACATTTGAAGATTGGATTTGGTAGTTATGCCAACAGTTGGAGAAAAGGTAGTGTGCCCATCACGACGTCCTCTAATGACACATATACCTTGCATTTCATGATCCGGTTTCTTAACTTCAAATCTTGAACTTTGGGCGGACGGTAAGTGGTGATGACTTGGTTATAGATTTAGACTACCTGCTTGTTTTTTATTTTACACCAATTATATATCCCATGTCTTATCCTACCCTTTAGTCATGAAGCGTGTCTAGGTGATGCAGCGAGCAATCTTTGGTGTCTTGGCCATGGATTTGGTCATGTATCATTGATTTTGTCCACTTCACCGTGACATGTTAGTAATGACGAGTCACCCCTTAACCTTTGTCGTGTCTACCCATATTGCCTTCGAGAATTGTTTAGCCCTTAACTCTAGTGGTGGAGATTCGTGTAACCGCCAAGCTTATGATAGAATACATGCTATGACTTTGCAATTGAATAATCACCCCGAAATTGACACTTAGAATAGTTGAGAGATTTGAGTGTTTGTTCCCCTTTCGTGAGGTGTTCGGCTTTGTTTTATTCTAGCATAAGGGATTTGTAAACTCATATTTTCCAGGTTATGGGAGATAGCTTTTTAGGAATCTATCTAATAAGGTCTACTTGAGGGCAAGTAGAGTTCAAGTGGGGGATATTTGATAACATCAAATAGTCCTGAATATTAAGTGTCAATTTCCCCCATTAATGCTCGTTATTTATATCATTTATATGGATTTACGCTTGTTTTCCATTGTTTTCCACTTTCAGGTAAATTATGAGCATTGGAGCTAAAGAGACGCGGAACTGGAAACATATCTAAAGATTTATCACAGTATGCTATTTTGAAGAAGTTACGGCGTAACTATTCACTCACATTACGCCGTAACTATTGCGTGACTCAGTATGCCAACTTATCAGAAGGTTACGGCGTAACTCCTCCCAACGGTTACGACGTAACTACATTAGGTCAAAAGAGGTTCCACGCCGCTGATACTTACGCCGTAACTACTGCATCTCTTACGACGTAACCGAGTTTATTAAAGACTACGGCGTAACCACTCATTAGGTTACGCCGTAACCAGCAGATCTAGTACATTTTACGAAGAAATAGAAGGTTACGGCGTAACTCCTATATTGGTTATGCCGTAACCCAGATTTGGCCTATAAATACCCCATGAATTCCAGCATTTCTAAACATCCCATTCCACACACAACACTCTGAGAACATGGGAAAATGCTCAAGGCAGGTCTAGAGGAGCATACGGAGCTGTTTCCAAGGGAGAAGTCACTCCATTACGATAAGCATTAGCGTTTTATATTTCTTTTACTTTCAATTCATGTATTTCGTACTTTTGAATATTGAATTGATCTGAATAATTAATATGAGCGGCTAAGCACCTTTTGGTGCTAGCCTAGTTATGATTCCTTAATTGTTTTGTTTGCGTTTACTTTACTTCCGTACAATTATTTCTAAGTGTATGCATGCATAGTTCATTGGTAGCCACCCTTGGTTAGGTAGTTTTGAATGGCGGTAGAGGCCAATTGCCTAGGAGATATGACCAACTGACCCTAGGTGAGCGGACTGAGACGGGAAGGGTAAGATATGACCAACTGACGACCCTTTCTACTTGTGCGATTTGACCAACTGATCACCTATCGTTTGGATGAACTTAAGAATTGGGGGGTGTAGTTTCTAAGTTCCTAATGGCCGGGCACTCACTATTATGAATCTAGCATGTAGCGGTAATTAATGACTTGGCTTAGGGGACCAGGAACAACAGGACTTATGACGGTGCGCCTGATTTCTCCTGTGGTGGCATCTTTGCTGATATGTTAGGGCGAATTGACCAGATGTTGTCCTCTCAAATTTGACCCCACCTGAAGTAATTGGAAGTAGGTAGACGTAGACATAACTAGCTAGGAGGATTAACTAGGTTGGCATCACTTCTCTCTATTGATTTCCCTTTACCTTTTATCTGCTTTTATTTACTTTATTCTGCATTAGTAGTTTAATTAATTAAATCCCTATCGAAACTATTATTCTGTGACAATTAGACTTAGTAATAATCCAACACACATAGCTCTTGGGGCGACCTCGGCTTTACCGTTTATTACACTACACACGACCGGGTACACTGCCCGTTAGTGCACTAGGGTAGACCATAGGTATAGCGAGACACTATAAATATTAAGACCTGGTCAGTAAAACCTGCATCATTAATCATTAGGTGTATTGTAGTGTTTTCATTTTATTAAAAGTATCATTTGTTTCTCCTCCCTATCAATACTTTCTCTCACTAGAAACATGATTCATATCATCATGTTTGATCAACCAAGACCTCCCGAACCACATAAATCACAAGTCTTTTCGATCCTACAATTGGCATCGGAGCTAGGTTGTGTATCTTTATCGATTTATGTTGGTTTTGAATCTTGTTTTATACTGTTTTGAGTATTATTTTGTTGGTCGGATTTTTTTTTTCCTGTCACCTTTTGGTAAACAGTTTTAAACAAGTATTATGTATCCTTTTGGTCAAAATTGTCAAATAGTCCATTAAAGGATTCATGCTTTATCTATTTTGTGTCAACTTTTATTTGTCCAAACAGATTCTAAGTTGAATCTTATCATATGTGACTTTTTGGTACAATCTGTGAAAAATATCTTGTGGTCATACGGGTCAGTTTTTTTTGGTCAAATAGGGTCAAAATTAAGAGTCCATATGCAGTTTTCTGGGTTATTATGAAGATGAACGGATTATTGGTCGGAAAACTCGCCGGAGCAAAATGTCAAAGGGTCAAAACCCTAATCTTACGCCTATGGATATGCTTACGCATGTGGAATACGCGTAAGTGCTTACGAGTAACAAAAACCTACGCGTAAGGGATTTTTTACGCGTATGAAGTTACGCTTATGCCTGATTTACGCTTAAGACCATGTTACGCATATGTATAAGCAAGGGATTCGAAAAGTTTGCTACGCGTAAGATTTTTTCTACGCGTAAGAACTGAAAAGAAAATGCAAATGTTATGCGTAAACTATCTGGACTTAACCACAACGACTTATACCAATTACCAAAATACACGACCTCAGCCATAACATCATCGGTCCAAAACTACTTAACCGAAAAATGAAGACAACCACAGCAATTAAATCCAATCCGAAACTAACCTAACCTAATCTAGACTAACCAATGACCCTCACATCTCTCCCCAACTCTCAACATTCAAACAACAAACGAGTACTCTAATACAACTTATCTCAGATTCGGACTCAATTTTTTTGCAATCTTAAAGATTGTTTCAATTGAATCATCTATCATCATAGATCTAAAGATCACTCCCCTTCTTATGTTAATATACGAATTCATTTCAGAGAGAATAAAACATCTTGTGTTTTTATTCACACTCTTTGATTTGATTTAAAGGAAAATCAAAAAATACATAACCACATAAACCTACCCGAGACCTTGAAAAGATCTTGAAGTCGAATACTAAGCTGCATCAGTCAAGGTGTAAGATTATGTGTGAATCGTGTTGCTTGTGCACGAATGGAAGGAGATGATCTTGTTCGATTAGATATGTGATGATGACAACCAAGATTGAGATAGGATGGATCGGTGTGTACTGATGGGGAAATATGTTGAGATACGTTTTTTTTTCTCTGTTCTTGAGAGAGAAAATCTGGTGGTAGGCGGATTTTTAGAGGTATGTGTGGTAGGGTTAGTGTAACACGTTTTTAGGGTTATGTTTGTGATAATCTGGTTATATCACTTATATATCAAATTGGATTTAGACGAATATGGACATATGGACTTGGGCCAATCAGTAATACTATGGAATGTATTTGGGCTTTGGCATCTCAGTTAGATTGTGGCCTAACGTAAAACATGTGTCTTATTGGATCAAATGGATTGGGTTGTGGTAATGATGATATAGTGAATCAAATATATCAAATTAAATTGTGATCCAATTTTTTTTTACAAAAAGTTGGATACAATTCTTATTATTTGGTATACATGTGCGGTATTTTGGTCAGATAAAAATTTCACGGAAGGATACTAAATTCATGGCTTGAACAAACATTTGATCAAAAAAAATGGCTACGGGGTTTTTGTATGGTATTATTGATTTGAATTTGAAGTGACGTTTCAAGGATGTACTTATTTATCTTTGAGATAAGTCAATGGTTGATGAGTGTGTAAATACTCATCATTTTTGTACAATTTAGACTGCAAAAACATCTGAAAACACTCAGAAATGCATCAAAATGATAAAAATATCACAAACAAGTGTTTTATGTGTTTTAAATGCAAAAATATCAAAATCTGGTGAAAAACGTATCAAGTTTGCATAATTGGCAGTTTTAGTCCCCCAAGTTTCAAAAGTTGTCAAAAACAGTCCCTGGTAAATCCAAATAAAGAAAAATATCATTTTAAGTCCCTAGGGATTCCTAAGTTGTCAAAATTGATCCTTGAGATTCAAATTTACAAAATTATAACTTTAGTCCCTAAACTTTGAAATTTGGCAAGTTTAGTCCTTTGAAAATGGAAAATGGCAAGTTTGGTCCTTGCACTATTGAAGGTTGTCAATTTCAGTCCTTGTGACAAAGTTTGGAAAATTACAGGATTGGTCCTTCATAATTTCAGATTGGCAACATTAGTCCTTGTCTAAACAAATACATAACCTTGTCAAAATGAGTTTTGACCCCCTGCCTTTAAACTATTTTGAGCCCCTGTCAAAAACCCTTGACCCTCCCTTTTTGACCCCTTGGTCAAAATAAGTCAAAAAAACAGAAAAAGGCGCCCTACTGTACACCTGTCTCCTTCATCCACCTTTGCCTGCAACTAGCTCCACCTCTCCCATCACCTTTTCATCTTTTCCACCACCCCCATCATCACTCAACCCTCTACAATAAATGCCACCCCCCCCCTACCTGCAAACTCAGAGCACCTACAAGTCAAATTGAGTCTTCCCGCCAAAAATATAAAAACAGCTAAAATGATGAAAACTCAACCATTGGTCATGAAAAGAGGTGGGATCTGCTCAGAAGGCCACGTGGATGATATTTGAAGCATAAAAGAGGAGGAAGAGTCAACAGAGAAGCCAAGTAGTTAATTTTCAATTTCACATGTATGTCGTATTTTTAATTATGTTTTTAATTAAGCTTTAAGTTGTAACATTTTGTTTCAATATATCAAATTAAGTTGTTTAAGTGTGTTAAAACTGATTTCAAGTGGCAATTCACATTGTTTTAACATTTCAAGTTATATGGTTTACTGTTGCAAAAGTTAAGTTCAAACTCTTGAATCCAGGCTTCCACTAGCCTATTTTTAAGTGCAATCCAGTTTATTTAAGCTTACTATAGCTTCCTATAAGCTTGGAGTTCAGTTTCAATCAAAATTGTTGAAAGTCAACAAAAGTCAACTGTGAAGGAATTTTGGTTCAAATAAGTTTGGAAATGGATGCAGAGTGTTGCAGAAAGGAAATGGGTTGGTTTTGGATTAATATAAGTGTAGTAATGGTTTTGGTATAAGCTGCACAAATGAGCTTGGGTATTTGTAAGTTCACTCCTCATGTTCATTTCTTAGTCAAAAATTGCAGTTTGTATTTGTGATTGAAATTGTGGTCACCAAACACTTTAAACTTGCCTAATTAATGATAATGAGAATGTTAGATTTAGTTTAATCAGTGAAATTAGTTTAACCAGTATTTGGCTTAGTTAATAGTCTAAACAGTTATATAAAAGAGGTGTTTGGATAAGTAGATTACAAGAGCTTAAGCTCTTGTTTATGCTTGCAAACTGTCTATGCAGTCTTAATAATAGTTTATTAAATCACTTTAGTTAGTCATTTGGTCACTAGAACTTCAAAAGTCAAAAGTCACTTAGATTCTGTTTAAACACCATAACTGTTGGATTTTCAAAGGAGCAAAAGCTTGTTTTGTATTTAAAATTCATTGACATAGGTGGCAGTAGCTCAATTTCATCATTTTACATCAATACCTGTCCACAAATTTGATCCAAAGTTCAAGAAGGTCAAAGTTTCTCAACAATCAAAAAGTCAAAAAGCTCCCCTGTACACAGATTTGGTACCTTGTTTCACAAGCTCTTATAGAGCTTATTAGTGATCATTAGCTTGTCAAATTTAGTTTTTTAAGTAGCTTACCTAGCTGTCTCAATATTCCAAAGCTTGTTTTTCAATTTGCAGCTTATTCAATAAGCCTGCTTGTGCTTATTAGTTCTGTCCATTTTAGACTAGTACATAGTTTATTCAGTGTTTACCAGTTCTTCATAAGCTCTCACAAAGCTCTTTAGTTAGCTTAATTCTGTGAAATTTAGATTTTTGAGAAGCCAACCTAGTTGTCTAGCTATCTCAGTGCTTATTTTCCATTTTGAAGCTTGTTTAGTTGGTCTGCTTATTGATTTCAAATCTGTCCATTTTATTAAGTGTATCAACTGAGTCAGTGTTCATCAGTTTTCTAAAAGCTTCTCACAAGCTCAATATAGCACACCAATCTCTGTAATCTAGCTTTTTGGATAGCTTATCTGGTCTACTTGTTAGTTCCATAGTTCTTTTTCATTTTTGAGCTTATTCATGTGCTTAGAATCAAGGCAGAAGGTGCCTAGTGATCCAAAAAGGTGTACTGTACAACAGTAAGCTTATGCTTATTTTTGGCTTATTTTGTGCTTATTTCTAGATCTTTATGCTTTCTCAGTTTTCATTTTAGCTTATTTATAGTTCCTCAGCTTATTTCCAGTTTCATTAGCTTATTAAGTAGCTTATTAATCACTTAGCTTTAAAACTTTTGCTTATTCATTTTCTTTGTTAACTGTTAAGAATCTTGTGCTTATTCTCAGCTTATTTGTCATTTTTTATAAAAAGCTTTAGTTTTAAAAAGTGCTTATCTTCATGTGCTTAATGAGTTTGTAAAAGAAAAGTTCCAAAAAAAAATGTTTTACAAAAAGGGAGAGGCAGGGGTCGAACCTGAGACCTCTCCCTTATGGGGATGATAGTGAGTGTACCTGTAACCATTGCGCCCTTGGGTCTTTCTCGTTTTTATTTGCAATATTTAATATATAAGGTAGTTTGTCAAGATATAGCTTATTAGCTTATTCGAATTTTTAGTAGCTTATTTGTAGAAGCTGTTACATCATTTTTATTTTTCTTAACTCTGTAATAGTATAAAGTATTTTTACAAAAAGTTTCAGATTTTTCTAATTAGTTTTAGTATTTTTAAACATTTAATTAGTGTTTTATAGTAATTAATTCGTAATAAAAAATATAAAAGTCAAAAAAATATAAATCTTTTTTCTAAAATTTTCTTTTGTTATATAGTACGTAAGAAAATTAGTTTTACACTCGTAGGCTTTTTATTTCATAAATTTTACGTTTTTGCTTGCGCTCCAGCGTAATTTTTAAACGTAACGCTCGTTTTATTTTTAAGTAACGTTTTTAGATAATTTGAGTTTACGTTTTTGTTAAAATAGTTTACTTAAGATATTTTATTTCATAAAATCACAAAAACATCATTGTAAAAATAGTGATAGCGTTTATTTAATATATTTTAAGTTTTTAATTTTCTTAATTTGCATTTAAGTCGCTTTAATTTGTTAATCTTTTCTTTAGGTAATTTTCCATCAATATCCTTACTGATCACTATCCTTGGTGATCATTCTACCATCTGATCAAGTGTTAAACACCAGTTAACCTCCGTGGGACTTAACGACCCGGGAATCCACTGTATTCCTCTGATCTTAAATTGCATTGGTGTGTGAACTGTTTTGAGTTTCTTACAGTTGGTCATTCACAAGTGACTAGCTTGCGTGAGATAACTTGACGGTTTTGCACCGATCAAATTTTGGCGCCGCTGCCTGGGAGGCTGTAAGCGTGTTCTAAGCATTTTTCAGACCCGTACTTGCACATATACCACAGTTTGTAAAAAGTTTTTTGTAAAGTTATAACAAAATCAAAAAAGTTCATTAACACTTTTCCTAAAGTGTTAAAAACACCAAAAACAATATAAAACAACAAAACAATCGTAACGTTTTCTGACTTGTGTTTCTTTTAAGGTGATTCTTAAAGAAATACGATTTGGTTAAACGAGACGATACCAAAAATATTGTCCAAAAGTTTTTAAACCCATCAGCACAAATCTGTACCTACGTCTTTTCAGTGATACTTAATATACATAAAAATCAACCACCGCAAATCAAGGCAGTGCACTACCTAACTGGGGGTGCGACCATAATAAGTTCCCGAACATCAGATTTAAAACTTGCCTTTGTGTCACTTGTGATTTGGTGTACCTTTTTCAAAGAAGCCATTTCATTTGTGATTATTGGTTAAGTTCACTTGTCGTTTTGCCTCGCATTTGTTTTGAAAATTGATTTTTATACTTAGTGCATGCGCACTCGTTCTTCCAGTTCTACAAGTCCTTTGTCAGAACTTGGAAAGATTCCTCGTAGACGTAGAGGACGTTCTGCTCCTTCAGCCGTGACTGAGGAACGTCTACCACCACCACCACCTGCTGTAATGGCAGAAGATAAGCCGATGAATGAGCTTCTCCAAGCACCCATCGAGGGTTACGGAGATGCTATTGTTGTCCCAGCCATCGTGGCTGATACTTTTGAGCTCAAAACCGGGTTACTTAATCTGGTAACCCAAAGCCAATTCTATGGTTTTGAGCGGGATGATCCTCATGCACACATTCGATGGTTTAACAAGATTGCATCTACCATCAAGTACAAGAATGTCCCACATGAAGCTATCAAGCTTCTTCTGTTCCCATTTTCTCTAGAGGGACAAGCCCGGAATTGGCTTGAGAAACAACCCCCTCGTTCCATTGAGACATGGGAAGATCTTGTCACAAAGTTTGTGAACGAATTCTATCCTCCATCCCGAACTACAAGTCTTAAGAATGAGATAATGAAATTCTCTCAGAGATTTGATGAATCATTCGGGGAGGCATGGGATCGTTACAAAGAATTGCTCCGTAAGTGTCCGCATCATGGTTTCTCCGAGTTAATGCAAATGGATACTTTCTACAATGGTCTGAACCAGACCAATCAAGACTCTCTAAATGCCTCCGCGGGAGGTAATTTCTTGAGCAAGACCACTAAAGAAGCCTTGCAAATCATTGAAAACAAGTCCCAGGTCCGTCCTTTCCGCACAAAGACATATCATACTGAGTCTAATGCTGGACCTTCTACTTCATCTCCCGTGAGTACATCTAGCACCGATGCTAAGATTGACAAACTCACGGATATTGTTCAGGCTTTGGTTCTTGCTAACCAAAAGAAAGTCACTTTCACACAAGCACCATCATATGGTGAAGTGAAGAAAGTTGAAGTTTGTGTTACTTGTGGTGGTCCTCATGCATACTACAACTGTACTGCCACTGATGGTAGTCCGTTTGAAGCTAATGCTATAGCCGGTACTTCAAATCAAGGAGGTAATCAATACCGTCCTCATAATAAACCAAACTACCGTGCTAATACTTATCAGGCACCACCCGGTTTCAACCAGAATCCTAACCGGAATCAAAACCAACCAAGAATGAACCAAGGTTATCAAAACCAAGGTAATTTCTATTCCGGACCCAACCAAGGTTTCCAACAACAAGGAAATCTTAATCAAAACACTTACAACCGAGGGAATCAATTTCAAGGGAATATGAACCCTAATCAAGGGAATTCTGGCTATAACCAGAACATACGGCCTCAAATTGTCCCTCCACCTCCTCCTGTGTCAACATCTGATGAGCTTTTAAGGCAATTCATGAAGACTCAAGAGGAGACAAACAAGTTGTTGGTCAGTCAGATCGCTGAATTAAAGAAGTCTTTAAATGATCGACCCTCGGGCTCAGGTACTTTACCTAGCAACACGATCGCTAATCCGAGGGGCGATGCAAAGGCGATCACAACCAGAAGTGGTGTTTCGTATGATGGACCCGCTATTCCTACTACCTCTTCTTCTTCTCTCCCGAAGGTAGTGGAAAGTGAACCTGAGGCGACAACGGATAAGGAACTTCCTACTAATAACGGAAGTACCAACACTGTCCATCCTCAGGTTGTCCAGAAACCAAAATCCAATCCAGGAGTTGTTTTTGAACCTCCTGTAGCTCCCATTGAAAAATCCAAATCTTCTATTCCTTACCCATCACGTTTACATGAGCAAAAGCTCCGCGAGAAAGCCAGTCAACAAATGGAAAAATTCTTTCAAATTTTCCAAGAACTTCATTTTGACATAAGCTTCGCGGATGCTATCATGTTGATGCCCAAGTTTGCATCAACTCTCAAACACATGTTAAGCAACAAGGAAAAGCTGTTTGAAATGGCTAAAACTCCTCTCAACGAGAACTGCTCTGCAGTTATCTTGAAGAAGCTTCCCGAGAAGCTTGGAGATCCTGGAAAATTCCTCTTACCTTGTGTATTTCCAGGAATGGTTGAATGCTTTGCCTTAGCCGATCTTGGTGCAAGTATAAACCTGATGCCTCATTCAGTATGGAAGAAACTTTCTCTTCCGGATCTTACTCCTACATGCATGACTCTCGAGCTTGCAGATCGTACAATATCCCGTCCTCTTGGAATTGCCGAGGACGTATTTGTGAAAGTAGGAAAGTTCCATTTTCCAGCTGACTTTGTAGTTGTTGATTTCGATGCTGATCCACGGGTTCCTCTCATTGTTGGAAGAGGATTCCTGAGAACGGGTCGTGCTCTCATTGATGTATTTGAGCAAGAAATCACATTACGTGTTGGTAATGAAGCTGTCACCTTTAACCTTGATCAAACTTCGAGGTACTCCGCAAACTATGATTCTGAGTCGGTTAACCGAATAGATATCATTGATGTTGCTTCTGAGGAGTACTCTCAAGAAGTTCTTGGTTATTCTCATAATTCTGTGAGTGGGGATCCCACCACATCTTCTCAACCTATCATAGCCAATTCTACTCCTTCTCTCACTCCGTTTGAGGGAAGCGACTTCATCTTGGAAGAGATTGAAGCATACTTGGCTAGTGATTTTGTTCCATGGGAAATTGATCACGCTCCAATTGACATCGAGGGGGACATACTTCTCATTGAGAAAATGCTTAAAGATGATCACTCATCAACCCCTCACATTAGTGATACAATTCCTGAAGAGATTAATCACCATGAGATTAATCCGGAGGGAGATATTCTTGTTCTTGAGAAGTTGTTAAATCAGGACACTTCTCCTCCACTCCCTCCAGTCAAACTTCATAACAAGGAAGTCAAGTCAGTTGAAAAAACTGAAGAATTTCCTGAAGTCGAACTTAAGGACTTACCTCCTCATCTCGAGTATGCATTTCTTGAGGGTGATGATAAATTACCCGTCATTATTGCTCGAGATTTGAGTAAAGATGAAAAGACTGCTCTCATAAAGGTCTTGAAGTCACACAAGCAAGCAATTGCTTGGAAACTCTCCGACATTAAGGGTATCAACCCTGAGTTTTGTACTCACAAAATCTTAATGGAGGATGACTTCAAACCAGCAGTTCAACATCAGAGAAGAGTAAATCCAAAAATCCATGATGTTATCAAACAGGAGGTTATCAAACTTCTTGATGCAGGATTGATTTACCCAATCTCAGATAGTCCTTGGGTTAGCCCGATTCACTGTGTTCCAAAAAAGGGTGGCATAACTGTTGTCACGAATGAAGAAAACGAGCTAATTCCAACTCGATTGGTTACGGGATGGCGTGTCTGTATTGACTATCGTAAGTTGAATGACGCCACCCGTAAAGACCATTTTCCTCTACCCTTCATGGACCAGATGCTTGAGAGATTAGCAGGGAACGAATACTATTGTTTCCTTGATGGTTTCTCAGGTTACTTTCAGATCCCCATTGATCCACAGGATCAAGAGAAGACCACATCCACCTGCCCGTACGGAACTTTTGCCTACAAACGTATGCCTTTTGGCTTATGTAACGCTCCAAGCACGTTCCAACGATGTATGATGGCCATATTCCACGACATGATCGGGGAAACAATGGAGGTGTTTATGGATGACTTCTCAGTCATCGGGGACTCATTTCAGACTTGTCTCTCCCATTTAGACAAAATGTTAAAAAGGTGTGAAGACACCAATCTCTGTCTAAATTGGGAGAAGAGTCACTTTATGGTCAAAGAAGGCATAGTCCTTGGCCATAAGATTTCAAAAAACGGGATTGAGGTCGATAGAGCAAAAGTCGATGTTATTGCTAAACTGCCTCATCCTACTACCGTCAAAGGTATTAGGAGTTTTCTTGGTCATGCCGGGTTTTATCGCAGATTCATACAGGATTTTTCCAAAATCGCTCGGCCTATGACCCATCTTCTTGAAAAAGAAGCTCCTTTTATCTTCTCCCCTGAGTGCGTCGAAGCTTTTGAAACACTAAAGAAAAAGCTTACGGAAGCACCCATTCTAGTTGCCCCCGACTGGGACTTACCCTTTGAGCTCATGTGCGATGCAAGTGATTTTGCTATCGGTGCAGTCTTGGGGCAACGCAAAACAAAGCATTTTCAGCCTATACACTACGCAAGTAAGACTATGACTGAAGCTCAAACCCATTACACCACTACAGAAAAAGAACTATTAGCTGTGGTGTATGCGTTTGAGAAATTTCGGCCATACCTCATCTTGACCAAATGCGTAGTGTATACGGATCACTCGGCTCTTAAATATCTCTTTGCAAAACAAGATGCAAAGCCGAGATTGCTCCGTTGGGTTCTCCTCCTCCAGGAATTTGATATCATTATACGTGATAAAAAAGGAGCTGAGAACCTAGCTGCTGATCATCTATCCCGATTAGAGAACCCTCACCAGGATGTGTTTGAAAAAAAGGAAATAAATGAAACATTTCCTCTCGAGACACTCAATGCGGTTTCTTTTCGTGGAGACTCTACTACCCCATGGTTTGCTGACTTCGCAAATTACCATGCGGGTAACTTCATAGTGAAAGGGATGTCGTCCCAACAGAAGAACAAATTCTTCAAAGATGTTAAACATTACTTCTGGGACGACCCCTACTTGTTCAAAATCTGCGCGGATCAAGTCATCAGGCGATGTGTGTATGGTCAGGAAGCTATTGACATTCTCAAAGCTTGCCATGCTGGACCTACTGGGGGACATCATAGCCCCAATTACACCGCCAAGAAGGTGTTTGATTCCGGATTCTATTGGCCCACAATCTACAAGGATGCCCATGAATTCGTCAAAGCCTGTGACGCTTGTCAACGTCACGGGAATGTCTCACAAAGGAATGAAATGCCACAAAACACCATTCAAGTGTGTGAGATCTTTGACATCTGGGGCATTGACTTTATGGGGCCATTTCCTTCTTCTCGCGGTAATAAGTACATACTCGTGGCCGTTGACTACTTGTCAAAATGGGTTGAAGCTAAGGCTTTGCATACCAATGATGCCCGAGTTGTTGTGAAATTCTTGAAATCTCTCTTTGCTAGGTTTGGAACTCCACGAGCTATAATCAGTGATCGTGGTACGCATTTCTGCAATGACCAGTTTGAAAGAGTCATGCAGAAGTATGGTGTAACTCACCGCCTCTCTACTGCGTACCACCCCCAAACTAGTGGGCAAGTGGAAGTTTCAAACCGAGGGATTAAGAGAATTTTGGAGAGGACGGTTGGCGAAAACCGTGCCTCTTGGTCGGATAAGCTAGATGACGCACTCTGGGCCTTCCGTACAGCTTATAAAACACCCATCGGGTGTACTCCATACAAGCTTGTATACGGGAAGGCGTGTCATCTACCGGTTGAGCTAGAGCACAAGGCATACTGGGCCTTGAAGCATGCCAACTTTGATATTCAGACAGCTGGTGATCACCGAAAAGTTCAAATGAATGAATTAAATGAACTCCGTGATCAAGCATACGAGAACTCTTTGATCTATAAAGAAAAGACAAAGAAGATTCATGACTCTAAAATCAAGAACCGCGTTTTCAACGTTGGTGATCGAGTCCTTCTTTTCAATTCTAGATTGAAGATTTTCTCGGGAAAGCTTAAATCCCGTTGGTCTGGACCATTCACCATCACTAAAGTATATCCTTATGGCACCATTGAGTTATCTCAACCCGATGGTCCAAACTTTAAAGTGAATGGTCATCGGTTGAAGCATTACTTTGGAGAGGACATTCCTCCTGTGATTGTCCCGGATCTTCAAACTTTCCCCATGAACCAATGAATGCGGGGATCGAGTCAAGCTAGCGACTCGGGTATCAAAAACAGTAGCACGTTACATGGGTTTTCACCCGTGTGTACCACCCTAGTGTGGGGGAGTTGCCCCACATGTTGTGTATATAAGAATGGTTCATAAAAAAAAAAAAAAAAAAAAAAAAAAAAAAAAAAAGAAAAAATCCTTGCTAAATAATGGCCGTAGTATTTCCCTTTTACGTTCTATGTTTCGGCATAACCGCCGGTACTTTGAATATTGAGGGCAATATTCATTTCTAAGTGTGGGGGGGGGGGGGGATTCTCACGAATTTTATCATGTAATTATACCGCCTAATTCCCCCATTTTTGGCCAAAATTTTTTTTTGGAGTAAGTGTTTTACACTTACTCATCTTATGGTTATCAGTCCGCCTTGTCTAATAAACAAAAGGATTGGCTAATCCAGGAGCAAACGGCTCTTGGTAAAGATATCTCAAATCCGTTGACGGCTTGCAATTTGCCCAAAATTGTATGGTATTCAGCTCACCATATCCTTAAAAGTGAAGAGTTGACTAGCCCGCAAGTTTATGGCTTGTGGTAAAGGCAGTTGGAAAACCATAATTGGTAATCGACTCACCAAAGATAATACTGATAATTTATCTAAGAGTTGGCTAGTCCAGAAGGGTACGGCTTCTGGTAAAGACAAATCAAATCCGTTGAAAGCTGGTGGTTTGCTCAAAATCACATGGTTATCGGTGTACCATGGTTCTTACTTGAACTGAAACATTTGGCTACTCCAGAAGTAATGGCTTTTGGTAAAGAGATGAAATCCATTAAATTTTTCTCAAAACATTGCTAGGGACTAGCAATATCTTAGTGTGAGGGATTGATGAGTGTGTAAATACTCATCATTTTTGTACAATTTAGACTGCAAAAACATCTGAAAACACTCAGAAATGCATCAAAATGATAAAAATATCACAAACAAGTGTTTTATGTGTTTTAAATGCAAAAATATCAAAATCTGGTGAAAAACGTATCAAGTTTGCATAATTGGCAGTTTTAGTCCCCCAAGTTTCAAAAGTTGTCAAAAACAGTCCCTGGTAAATCCAAATAAAGAAAAATATCATTTTAAGTCCCTAGGGATTCCTAAGTTGTCAAAATTGATCCTTGAGATTCAAATTTACAAAATTACAACTTTAGTCCCTAAACTTTGAAATTTGGCAAGTTTAGTCCTTTGAAAATGGAAAATGGCAAGTTTGGTCCTTGCACTATTGAAGGTTGTCAATTTCAGTCCTTGTGACAAAGTTTGGAAAATTACAGGATTGGTCCTTCATAATTTCAGATTGGCAACATTAGTCCTTGTCTAAACAAATACATAACCTTGTCAAAATGAGTTTTGACCCCCTGCCTTTAAACTATTTTGAGCCCCTGTCAAAAACCCTTGACCCTCCCTTTTTGACCCCTTGGTCAAAATAAGTAAAAAAAAACAGAAAAAGGCGCCCTACTGTACACCTGTCTCCTTCATCCACCTTTGCCTGCAACTAGCTCCACCTCTCCCATCACCTTTTCATCTTTTCCACCACCCCCATCATCACTCAACCCTCTACAATAAATGCCACCCCCCCTACCTGCAAAATTAGAGCACCTACAAGTCAAATTGAGTCTTCCCGCAAAAAATATAAAAACAGCTAAAATGATGAAAACTCAACCATTGGTCATGAAAAGAGGTGGGATCTGCTCAGAAGGCCACGTGGATGATATTTGAAGCATAAAAGAGGAGGAAGAGTCAACAGAGAAGCCAAGTAGTTAATTTTCAATTTCACATGTATGTCGTATTTTTAATTATGTTTTTAATTAAGCTTTAAGTTGTAATATTTTGTTTCAATATATCAAATTAAGTTGTTTAAGTGTGTTAAAACTGATTTCAAGTGGCAATTCACATTGTTTTAACATTTCAAGTTATATGGTTTACTGTTGCAAAAGTTAAGTTCAAACTCTTGAATCCAGGCTTCCACTAGCCTATTTTTAAGTGCAATCCAGTTTATTTAAGCTTACTATAGCTTCCTATAAGCTTGGAGTTCAGTTTCAATCAAAATTGTTGAAAGTCAACAAAAGTCAACTGTGAAGGAATTTTGGTTCAAATAAGTTTGGAAATGGATGCAGAGTGTTGCAGAAAGGAAATGGGTTGGTTTTGGATTAATATAAGTGTAGTAATGGTTTTGGTATAAGCTGCACAAATGAGCTTGGGTATTTGTAAGTTCACTCCTCATGTTCATTTCTTAGTCAAAAATTGCAGTTTGTATTTGTGATTGAAATTGTGGTCACCAAACACTTTAAACTTGCCTAATTAATGATAATGAGAATGTTAGATTTAGTTTAATCAGTGAAATTAGTTTAACCAGTATTTGGCTTAGTTAATAGTCTAAACAGTTATATAAAAGAGGTGTTTGGATAAGTAGATTACAAGAGCTTAAGCTCTTGTTTATGCTTGCAAACTGTCTATGCAGTCTTAATAATAGTTTATTAAATCACTTTAGTTAGTCATTTGGTCACTAGAACTTCAAAAGTCAAAAGTCACTTAGATTCTGTTTAAACACCATAACTGTTGGATTTTCAAAGGAGCAAAAGCTTGTTTTGTATTTAAAATTCATTGACATAGGTGGCAGTAGCTCAATTTCATCATTTTACATCAATACCTGTCCACAAATTTGATCCAAAGTTCAAGAAGGTCAAAGTTTCTCAACAATCAAAAAGTCAAAAAGCTCCCCTGTACACAGATTTGGTACCTTGTTTCACAAGCTCTTATAGAGCTTATTAGTGATCATTAGCTTGTCAAATTTAGTTTTTTAAGTAGCTTACCTAGCTGTCTCAATATTCCAAAGCTTGTTTTTCAATTTGCAGCTTATTCAATAAGCCTGCTTGTGCTTATTAGTTCTGTCCATTTTAGACTAGTACATAGTTTATTCAGTGTTTACCAGTTCTTCATAAGCTCTCACAAAGCTCTTTAGTTAGCTTAATTCTGTGAAATTTAGATTTTTGAGAAGCCAACCTAGTTGTCTAGCTATCTCAGTGCTTATTTTCCATTTTGAAGCTTGTTTAGTTGGTCTGCTTATTGATTTCAAATCTGTCCATTTTATTAAGTGTATCAACTGAGTCAGTGTTCATCAGTTTTCTAAAAGCTTCTCACAAGCTCAATATAGCACACCAATCTCTGTAATCTAGCTTTTTGGGTAGCTTATCTGGTCTACTTGTTAGTTCCATAGTTCTTTTTCATTTTTGAGCTTATTCATGTGCTTAGAATCAAGGCAGAAGGTGCCTAGTGATCCAAAAAGGTGTACTGTACAACAGTAAGCTTATGCTTATTTTTGGCTTATTTTGTGCTTATTTCTAGATCTTTATGCTTTCTCAGTTTTCATTTTAGCTTATTTATAGTTCCTCAGCTTATTTCCAGTTTCATTAGCTTATTAAGTAGCTTATTAATCACTTAGCTTTAAAACTTTTGCTTATTCATTTTCTTTGTTAACTGTTAGGAATCTTGTGCTTATTCTCAGCTTATTTGTCATTTTTTATAAAAAGCTTTAGTTTTAAAAAGTGCTTATCTTCATGTGCTTAATGAGTTTGTAAAAGAAAAGTTCCAAAAAAAAAATGTTTTACAAAAAGGGAGAGGCAGGGGTCGAACCTGAGACCTCTCCCTTATGGGGATGATAGTGAGTGTACCTGTAACCATTGCGCCCTTGGGTCTTTCTCGTTTTTATTTGCAATATTTAATATATAAGGTAGTTTGTCAAGATATAGCTTATTAGCTTATTCGAATTTTTAGTAGCTTATTTGTAGAAGCTGTTACATCATTTTTATTTTTCTTAACTCTGTAATAGTATAAAGTATTTTTACAAAAAGTTTCAGATTTTTCTAATTAGTTTTAGTATTTTTAAACATTTAATTAGTGTTTTATAGTAATTAATTCGTAATAAAAAATATAAAAGTCAAAAAAATATAAATCTTTTTTCTAAAATTTTCTTTTGTTATATAGTACGTAAGAAAATTAGTTTTACACTCGTAGGCTTTTTATTTCATAAATTTTACGTTTTTGCTTGCGCTCCAGCGTAATTTTTAAACGTAACGCTCGTTTTAGTTTTAAGTAACGTTTTTAGATAATTTGAGTTTACGTTTTTGTTAAAATAGTTTACTTAAGATATTTTATTTCATAAAATCACAAAAACATCATTGTAAAAATAGTGATAGCGTTTATTTAATATATTTTAAGTTTTTAATTTTCTTAATTTGCATTTAAGTCGCTTTAATTTGTTAATCTTTTCTTTAGGTAATTTTCCATCAATATCCTTACTGATCACTATCCTTAGTGATCATTCTACCATCTGATCAAGTGTTAAACACCAGTCAACCTCCGTGGGACTTAACGACCCGGGAATCCACTGTATTCCTCTGATCTTAAATTGCATTGGTGTGTGAACTGTTTTGAGTTTCTTACAGTTGGTCATTCACAAGTGACTAGCTTGCGTGAGATAACTTGACGGTTTTGCACCGATCAATGGTCTCAAGATAACTTGTTGGGGCACATTATGAATTGACAATCTGGTTATAACTGATGTAAGGAGTTACGTTGTAGTGCTCACAGTGTATAACTATCACTTTAAGGAGTTACGTTGTAGTGCTCAGTGTCACACGGTGTTGTGGATTGTTCAATAATTTAGAACAAGCAGTAAGTCACAAAGTTGGGATGTTTACTTCCTTTTCAAGTTGTTCGTATCGAGTTTTCTTCATATGTGGTCATTACTATTAGCCGGTGAATTCAAAGGAGGTTCGATTAAAGGTTGGTTTAAGAGAATTATTGAGAGTATTTTTGCGACATATTCTCACGGAATTTTTATCAAGCTAAAATTTAACATTGCATCAAGAAAAAGGTAATACGGCATGTACGTAACATTATGATGATTCCGATAGCTCGCAACCATCAGGAGGGAGAAGTTGGTATTTCATCTTTCGTGATTGGATTGACGAAGGGAATTGTGCTTAAGACCGAAGAAGGAGAAGTAGTGTGTGTACATCGGGGCTTTTTACCAACTTGGATGCAATACTAAGTGAGATATGTTGTTACGATGTTCCCAGAACAACAACCATTGTGCTAGAATCAAGAGTTTATCTTCTCCGCTGCGTGTTGGAAGAATGTTGTCGGTTCAGGAGGGAGCAGAAAAAGAAAAAAGGCTCACTAGTTAGGAGGGAGTAATAACCTAACTAGACCGTTACAGTTGAAGTTCAGAGCTACAAGGATTTGTGCCGTCAGCGCCAAAGATCAAATGCCGAGATAGTCGGAAGAATAGAACTTCAAGTTTGCCTCAGTATCTAGACTACAGAGCTCTGCGCTTCAACAAAGTCAACATTGTTCGTTACTTCTGTAATTTACTTTGTTTTGTATTTATAGGTCTCATTGTAACCATTCACGTGTGACGATATCTTGGAGGGAGATTGTTAGCCTCGCTTTTTTATAAAGATAATGTCACTTACGTGAATTGGACTAGATTCGTAGTATACTTTGCCCGCAGGGACTAGTATCGTTTAAGTGGCAAAGTTGTAATGTGTATAGCCTATAAATACCCCTCATGACTCTCCATGAGGGGTGAGGTTAATCATTAGGTGTATTGTAGTGTTTTCATTTTATTAAAAGTATCCTTTGTTTCTCCTCCCTCTCACTACTTTCTTTCACTAGAAACATGATTCATATCATCATGTTTGATCAACCAAGACCTCCCGAACCACATAAATCACAAGTCTTTTCGGTCCTACAGATGTTATCACCAAGCATGGGCAGGTTCGCTAAACCTCTTGAATGCCAGCATGGCTGCTTCAAATTGTTGGATGGTTGTTGCTGCTGCACATCTCCACAAATGTTCCATGTATGCTTTAGCATTCCATTGAAATTTCATATTATCATGGATGTGCTTCAAACAATATATGTGTTTAGCACTAGGGAATACTACTGCTAATGCTGGAATGATACCCTAAACAAATAAACATCAATTCATTACTAATAAAACTAGCATTTATCGAAAATACAAGTGAATATAATCAACTAAAAGGTAACATCACCTTTTGCATGTCGCTGATAAAAGTGTAGTTTGAGTTTGGTTGCAAGTCTAGATCATCTCTTAGACATTCAAGAAACCAAATCCATGAGTCTTTGCTTTCAGCTTTTGCAACCGCATAGGCTAAAGGGTATATTCCATTGTTGTTGTCTATACCGACTGCTGTAAGAAGCTGGCCAGGAAAAGGACCCCTCATAAAAGAACCATCTAACCCCAACAACTCACTTTGAAAAGCTTTATATCCTTCCTTCAAAGCACCTAAGCATACATACATTCTCTTGAAAACTCTTGTTGCATCTGTTGCAGTTTGTACACTTATCCTAACTGTTGTATTTGGGTTTGTTTTCTGCAACTCTTCAACATAGTCTCTTATAAGGGTGTATTGATGCTTATGATCACCCCTAATCTCATTTTTTGCCTTGTTTTTTTGCCCTTAATGCCTTTTGCATAGACATTTGAACTTCAAACTGTTTATTGAGTTGATCTTGAACAACCCTGATTGGAATACCTGGATTGACTTGAACTTGGTCAACTATTTGCTTTGAAAGAAACTTGTAGTCACAAGCTTTAATCTCTCTTGATTGCAAACATTTGTGTTCATCCCTGAAAGTTCAAACAATCCATACATCTTTAGCTGTATTTTTGGCTACATACAACAACCATGGGCAATCTATTGCTTGCTCCTTGAGTGATCGCAAATATACATCCCTTCCAAGGCCTCTAGTCATCGGACCAGTTTTCCTATTTGGGGCTGTTCCCAGCCCAACACCTTCACTTGTACCACAAACAGGTATTTTTCCAACACACCTAACCCTAATTCTCTGTTTGTCATTCTTAATGAGTTGCAATTTCCTCCTAGTCTTTATTGAAAGCAGGTTGATCTTATCTTTCACTTCTTTTGCAGTTACAAAAGTTTGACCACAGAATAAATTTATTTCGTCCTCTACTTGTGTTGCCTCACTTAACTTTTGTTTCTTGTATGCCCTCATTTTTTTTCTTCCTAATAACATACTCATCCTCATTCTCATAACCACTTGCAAAATTATTATCATCTAACAGATCCAACTCACTTTTCTTAAAATAATCATCTGGTATCTGGCTGGAGCTACCTATATATGGTAACTCTATAGTCTCGGTCACTTTGAACAGATTAACATCAAAATTAGGCTCCTCAAAAGTATTAGCCTCATCAACAACTGTGTTTCCATCACGATTGTTCTCAATATCATCATCATCACTCACATAACTATCAGTTTCACTCACATTGTCATCACTTAAAGCTTCATCGATTTTTGATTGTACAAAAAGATGCACATACCAGGCCGTCAATGGTGATTGACGGAGTTAGGGGTGATGGTGGTAATGCCTAGAGGTGGCAAAATGTGCCCAAAAGCAAAAAGATGGGCTAAATGGGCAAATTTTTAAAAGATTTGGGCACATTTAGCCCCCTTCTTTTTTTGAAATGGGCACATATAGCCCATTGAAAACTCAAATGGGCACTAACGGGCGCATTGTTTTTTCTCAATTGTAAAACATTATGATTGTTTTAAAGATTTTTTTATGTAATATGTTTAAGTTTTTTAATATAAATAAGATATTACGTTTAAGGAATTTATTTCATCGTTTTAGGTCTTTTATTAAGCGATTTGTATAACATGTGCCCGTTTGGCCCATGCCCGTTTAGCCCGTGCCCGTTTAAGCCCGTGCCCATTATAGCCCGTGCCCGTGCCCGCCCGTTTTGCCACCTCTAGTAATGCCGAGTGCAAGATAACCTGAAAATAAGAAATACGAAGACACTACGTTAAGTGATTACGCAGGGGTAGGACCCTGCGAACCACCTCCGGCGTGAGAGTAAGTATGAGTTATGGTTATGTAAGTGTGTGTAAGTAAAGAGATGAGTCTTGAATGAACTTCCCATAATCCATTGCCCGTCCAACCTATTTATAGTGGAAGAAATAGGGTTAGGGGCACTTTTGCGTGAATGTCGGAGAACATGGGGGCGTCCCATGTTTGTGGGTAACCGCTAGGGCTTAGTGACCCACGTTCTCAAACTTGGCGAGGAAGCCAGGAAAGAGAGGGAGATCGTGGGTGTGACCAAGTCAGGAGACCTAACTTGGGCCTTCGTACAGAAGGGCTTTGAAGGGGGTTCCGTTGAACTGTTCGGAGGCCTTGACAGAGGGGGCTCCATACAGTGACGGAGACCTTGATGGAGGGGGCTCTGTACAGTGACGAAGGGGGCTCCATATAATGACGGAGGCCTTGATGGAGAGGGCTTCGTACAGTGACGGAGGCCTTGATGGAGGCCAGGCTCCGAACCTCGACAGAGGTTAGACATTATGAGTGCTTTGGGTGCAGGTCGTAGGCATAGGCTTCTTCCTTTAGGAGGGTACATCATACCCTCTGTACAAATGGTAAGCTAAGTACCAGAGTAACGGTAACGCTCATTAGCAAAGCGGAGGGTACGTCATCAAGCCCCCCAGTCTAATGTTATGCATGCGAAGAGTGCATGGCTTTAGACTTATCATTGCTTTGTTAAAAAGACTTGGTAATAATTTCTACTACTTTTGTTTTGTCAAGTCAAATATAAAGTAGCTATACTTGTTTTTAATAGTCCACATTTGACTCTATCATGGTGGATACCTCATTAAGCCCCCCAGTCTAATGTTATGACTTCGTAGGAGACATGAGATTAGACTTAAGTAGTCCATAAACCCTTTGTTATATAAGGAGCGCGTGTATTAGGTTTTGCCATATAACTTTCGCTTTTAGTTATAAGCGAGTTTTATCGGAACCTATTTGTACATACGCTGCGTTGTCAAAAGGTACCAAGGTTTGTGTATAAACTTGGCTTTGTTTTATAATGCATGACATAATGGCATTTTATCGCAAATATTAGGCTCTGGCATGCTCACCTACCTGATGCGAGGATCATGGGGGTGTCCCATGATTTTAGATAACCGCTTGGTTAATGTCCCACGATCCCTATCTTTCCGGGAAAGCCTTGATAAGGTTGTGCACGTAGGTTTGAATTGGTCTTATGAAACCTTTGCATTAATACCTTCGAAAAAGCATACCCCGAAGGGCTTAGGCCTTCGATTGGCGAATTCCCAACTGGTAACCATATCAAAGATGATTGGTTTTACGCCAAAGAAGATTTTTTGGAGGTTTGCCAAGTATGTCGGAATGTAGCTCCGAAGTGAGTATGAAGGGGAGACCTTCAAATTGAATGGAGGGTATATCATCAAGCCCCTCGGTCGAAAGTGATGCGTACACTTTGAATGTAATGCTTTTGACTTAAAAGAAATACTTCCTTGTGATAAATCGAACAAGGATTAATCTTTAAGTAATATAGACCTAGAAGGTCGTATATTTTGTATGTATACGAAGCTTATGGACTTCATTTAAGCAAAGTAGTAGTCCTTGGACAATTTACTATTCTGTGTAGTATGTGGATTCGGCCAAAGACAATATTGAATGGGCTTCGGCCGTATGATGCAGGTACTAGGGTTAAGGCCCTAGTTTAAATGGAATCAAGTAAGGAAATATATGTCTCTTGTGCACTTCTCGTACGCCATTTTTCCGACGCTTAAATTTTACAACCTAAGGTGTAATAACCTCATTGTGTGTAAATTACAACACCAAGAATATAATGACCAATTTTGATCATTGACAGAGGGTCGCGACCCACTCCATCTTTATCCTTTGGGTAACATAAGGCTTGGATAACCTTAAGACCACTTAGGAAAGTTAATGTGAAATGTAATGGATGTTGTATATGTATTCAAGACTTATAGTTGTCTTGTTTCATCCCTTCGACATTGAAACTTATAAACGACTTGGCTGAACAAATCTTTGTGTTTAAGAAACGAAGCAAGAGATTTGTGGGAAATATATTATATCATTGAATTGGTAGAGAGGATTACATCATTTTGAAATGAACACTAAGACAACTACCAATAATGCTTGCTTTCCCATGAGAAGCTTTCGGTATATTGATTTTAAGCAAACTAAAGTAAGTTTTACATCTATGAGGTTATGTAATTATACTTGCAGAGTCGAGGCTCTATAATTGTGTCTACATAGACACACATAAATCATGTTAACATAGGCTATGCTCTGTAATCGTCTCGACAGAGACACCTATATATTATGTGAACAGAGCCGAAGCTCTGCAATCATGTCGAAGAAGACACCTATGAATCAGAGGCTATGCTCTGTAGTTGTATCGACAGAGGCTTATGTTAGCATATGTGATGCTCCGTAGTCATATCGACAGAGACTTATGTCAACATGTGTGAGGCTCCGTCATCTTAATAGAGCTTGTGTGAAATGCCTTGTCAAAAGAGGCTTTGTCAGCAGTGGACTTATCATCACGAGTGACATAATAAAGCTTAGTATAAAATTACTTAAGGCTTATTTACGTACATCACGTATCTAACATGTGTGGATTATGTTTTATGCTAAAAACAACATGAAAGCTCTAACCGAGGTTCTAAGAACATAGGGTATCCTCTATCAATGTTGTACTATCTCTAATGATCATTGTGTCATAAGCAGAGGCTCAATAAAAGATGGTTTATAGTGCTCTTAATAAACATCAAAAGTTTCATATGTAGATAATATGATTTGTAGCAAAACATAGGAAATATAGCGTATTAGTTTCGTAGAAAACATACCAGATTGACAAAGTGTATCCTCCGTCATTAGTGTACGGTCTCTGTTCACCTTGTGGTAAACATTTTGCGAAGGAAGGTTCTGGCATTTCTTCTTAGGAAACCCCATGATGAAGACTGCAATAGAGACTTCTCAAAATGAACCCGAACAGAGGCTCCTACGAAGGTTATTGAACCTTCTATCCAAAACAGACCATAACAGAGGTTGCTATGGAAACTGCAACGGAGGCTCCTACGAAGGTTGTTGAGTTTGAACCTTCTTCATAAAATGAACCCAAACAGATGTTGCTACGGAGTCTGCAATGGAGGCTCCTACGAAGGTTGTTGAGTTTGAACCTTCTTCATAAAACGAACCCAAACAGAGGCTGCTACGGAGTCTGCAACAAAGGCTCCTACGAAGGTTGTTGAGTTTGAACCTTCTTCATAAAACGAACCCAAACAGAGGCTGCTACGGAGTCTGCAACGGAGGCTCCTACGAAGGTTGTTGAGTTTGAACCTTCTTCATAAAACGAACCCAAACAGACGAACAGAGGCTGCTACGGAGTCTGAATTGGAGGCTCCTACGAAGGTTGTTGAGTTTGAACCTTCTTCATAAAACGAACCCAAACAGAGGCTCCTATGAAGTCTGCAACGGAGGCTCTTACGAAGTCACCTACGAAGTCTGCAACGGAGGCTCTTATGAAGGCTCCTACGAAGGTTATTGAACCTTCTCTCCAAAACAGACCATAACAGAGGGGGCTCCATTTAAACCCGACAGAGGCTGTTGAAATGGTAAACGTAAAGTTTGTGGTTGGTGGAAAATCTCGTGATTAGAGATAAAAGTGGAGATTTTAGTGGTGCTACCATGTGGTAACAAGGATGTAGGGAATTACGGTTGAATTCGACCGTTATTTATGGAAAACGGTTATTTGACTCGGAAAACGGGACTTATTGTTGCGGGTCCCACGGATGGCGCCACTGATTGTACAAAAAGATGCACATACCAGGCCGTCAATGGTGATTGACGGAGTTAGGGGTGATGGTGGTAATGCCGAGTGCAAGATAACCTGAAAATAAGAAAATCGAAGACACTACGTTAAGTGATTACGCAGGGGTAGGACCCTGCGAACCACCTCCGGCGTGAGAGTAAGTACGAGTTATGGTTATGTAAGTGTGTGTAAGTAAAGAGATGAGTCTTGAATGAACTTCCCATAATCCATTGCCCGTCCAACCTATTTATAGTGGAAGAAATAGGGTTAGGGGCACTTCTGCGTGAATGTCGGAGAACATGGGGGCGTCCCATGTTTGTGGGTAACAGCTAGGGCTTAGTGACCCACGTTCTCAAACTTGGAGAGGAAGCCAGGAAAGAGAGGGAGATCGTGGGTTTGACCAAGTCAGGAGACCTAACTTGGGCCTTCGTACAGAAGGGCTTTGAAGGGGGTTCCGTTGAACTGTTTGGAGGGGGCTCTGAACAGTGACGGAGGCCTTGATAGAGGGGGCTCCGTACAGTGACGGAGGCCTTGATGGAGGGGGCTCCGTACAATGAAGGAGGGGGCTCCGTACAGTGACGTAGGCCTTGATGGAGGGGGCTCCGTACAGTGACGGAGGGGGCTCCGTACAGTGACGGAGGCCTTGATGGAGGCCAAGCTCCGAACCTCGACAGAGGTTAGACACTATGAGTGCTTTGGGTGCAGGTCGAAGGCATAAGCTTCTTCCTTTAGGAGGGTACATCATACCCTCTGTACAAATGGTAAGCTAAGTACCAGAGTAACGGTAACGCTCGTTAGCAAAGTGGAAGGTACGTCATCAATTTCACATACCTGTACAGATTTACCTTTTTGGATATGCTCAACAAGATTACATATTTCCTCCTCTTGATGACCTAACTCTTGATCATTTTGACATACCTCTTCAGGACTATCTATTTAGATATGCTCAACATGCTTTTTTTTTTTTTTTTTTTTTTTTAGAAAGGCAACGCTCAACATGTTTATCTATATGCTGGTTGACATCACCTAAAACATCTTTAGTCTGACAGACCTCTACAGATGAAAACAAGAGTTCTGTTTCTGGCATCTGACTAGATTGTACCAAAGTATTGACTTCCAAAGGTTGATGTGTAACCTGCCATATATCCTCTACCACAGATTTATTAACAATGTTTTCTAAGAACAATTTCTTTGAGCAATATGGAACAATAGCAAGAGCTGCCTTTTTCTTTGTTGCATCCACATCAGCAATAACTATCCTAATTGACTTCGGTGACATTTCATCAACATCCAATGTTGTCTTACCATTTTCAACATAAACTTCTATCATCTTATTGTCATCAACAAGATCTTTCAATATTTCTATATTTGCACTCTCACTTAAGCTATACAAACCATCATCTAAATTACTACCAGGCTTAACAAAGTAATAGTAATTTTTTGAACCAAGATCATAACCCAATTCATACATAAGAACATCCAACTCTTCGACTGACACACTATCAACATCAACCAAATCAACTAAATTTTCCATACCTCCAACGTAGATTCTACAGGACGGTATCATCAACTGGATAACCTGGATGTCTTCTTACTTTTCATAGAGTAAAGTCCATGTTTTGGTTTTTGATTAATAAACACGTGTTTTGTGACATGCAATTAGGGTTTGTGAATTCTGATAATTCTTGTAACGAAAGTTCTCGGACGAAAAATAATACAGTCTATGTGTTTATGGGGCGGGAAGAGGGTTACATTACATGTGGAAATAATACATAAATTTTTAATTGAAATAAGGAAATGCCAATTGTGCCCTTGGACTAAAGACCAAACAAACGGTAACGGACGTGGTTGACTAACGGAAAAATGGTCAAAGGACCAGTTTAGACTATGAAACTTGGAAAAAGGACTCCCGGCGATGAAAATCCCAACTTTTGGTTCAACGTGATGCGCAGGTACAAGATTAGGGACGAACGGTGTATTTTACTCATATTTTTTTTGTAACACCTCCAAAATATTGCATTGAAAGATAGTGTTACTAGGGTGTAACTTCATAGCATAAAGCAAAAGTTACAGAAAACGACTCTAAATGAGACGTTTTGAAAAGATTATCATTCGATTAATGTAAAACATCAGAGTTAGAAAGAGGTCCCAACAAGTTTTGAAGTACAATAATAGTACAATATAAAAATTTGTAAAATTTATTGAATGATAATAATGCAGTGTCTTCAAAATATATGTGCGCCTTTACATGCCAACTAATTCCTTTCGAACCTAAGATAAACATGCTAAAAGTGTCAACACAAATATTGGTGAGTTCATAGGTTTATTGTAAATAAGATAAAAACCTTTATGTAAAAATTCGCGTGACAAGTATATGTCAACCTAATCCTGTTACAAATCTCGCGCATACAAAACTTGTAACATCTTAAGTCCACATATAAGTTCATATTAATAATTGTAAATGTTAAGTTCGAACCACAAGACTTTAGTGTTTGATTCACCGATATATTCAGTTATAATTGCCTTGACGAGTATATTCGGTCATTTGACTGATTTCACCAGTACAGTCGGTAGTAATTGATTTCACTTATTCAGTCTTTAGTAATTGATTTCACCAGTACAGTCGGTAGTAATTGATTTCATCTATTCGGTCGGTAGTAATTTTTTCCACCAGTACAGTCGGTAGTACTTGATTTCACCAGTACAGTCGGTAGTAATTTAACGATTCCTAACTTAGGCAATCTGAAAATGTTTTGTACAATTGTGTCCGTATGTAAAAACAAACCGTGTGTTTAAGTAAAATGAGTAATATGTTTCAATAAACACGTAGAGTGTTTCATCAACCGAGTAAAATGTTTCAGGTAAATGAGTAAAATATGTAAGTAAAACGAGCATGTATCTCCCCCCAATGAGTTTATAAAACAATTAAACGAGTAAAATTGGGGCTACGAACTCACCGATATGATAAGCGATAGGTCACAATGATATAAAGTGTATCGAGAAGTCACGAACTTAATGACAACCTAAAAATATATAACAATCACGTCTTTGGTTTATATATATAGTGAAAACGTACGAAATATCCTTTAAAATGTATTTATATACTTTTGACATTGTACACATTTTTGTAAGTTTACAAAAATTTAAAAGTTTAGTTTTTATTAAGTCTTGAAAACAAAAACAAGCCTTATTTATAAGTCGTTTTTGGTTCGGGTCTTATATCGTTTTTATTAATTCACCTATTCCGAAAATCATTATTTCTAAGTCATTTTTAATCTTATATAAAGGTAACTGAGTCATATTTTTGATAGTGGGTCCTACCACTTCGGTTTTTATATAAAAACGGTCAAGTGTTTTAAACACTACTAATCGTTAACGTTAAGTTTTTATATAAATTTAGTTATCTCGTTTTAATGTCCACGTTATTCCTAAACCGTAAATCATTATTTATTTGTTTTTATATCATTGGAAAAGTATCTATTATCAATTTTAAGTATTCTATAGTCCTAATTAACTCATACTACCTCCGTCCCATATTAATTGTCCTGTTTTGACTTTTCAAGTCTTTCTTTCTTAACTTTGACCTTAAATATTTTTATTTGTGTTATATAATATTTAATAAAAATTATACCAATAAAAAATACATTTAAAACTCAATTTATTCATATATTTTGTATCAAGTATAATATAACACAATTAAAAATATTTAAAGTCAAAGTTAGAAATGAAAGACTTAGAAAATTCAAAGTGGACAGTCAATATGGGATGGAGGGAGTAATATAAGTCAATATTACAAATTTAAGGTGTAAATTGATGTTGTTGTTGACAGCCCACTGCAGTCCCGTGGAAATGCCGATAAGTTGAGTTCTACAAGTCCGTTGGATGCGGCGTTTTCAGATACATTTAAGTTTATGTCTTAGCTAAATTTCATAAAATTGGGCCGAGTTCCAGAAATGACCAGAACTATAAGATTTTTCCAAATGAAGCCTGATGTGCACTTTTCGACATGTTTTACCATTTCGGGTTGAGTTTACTCATCGGGATGAGTTATGAGATGTGCCTCGTGGAAAAATGACCACATGACATAGCTCTACAATCCTATCTTATTCCCTAAAGCTCAAAGTCCACTGAGTTTTGTAGCCAATTCGTTCTATGGGACTGTTTAGAAATTAAGTTTTTATAACATGTACTTAGGGATTGTTTAGCTTGTTTTCATAGTTTAGATCATGTGTACAACCTCACACACATACACAAATACTAGCTTGTTTTCATAGTTTAGGGATTGTTTAGCTTGTTTTCATAGTTTAGATCATGTGTACAACCTCACACACATACAAAAATACTAGATACATCATATAAATACATAAAAATACTTAACTTATTACAACCATATTGAATAATAAGATGGAAATAACATGAAGCTTACAATGATTAGGATGAAAGTTACAAGAATAACCAAGAACAACTAATACTAAATCTTTCCAATCTTCAACCCTTGCTTCAAACCTTTAACCCAAGCTCCCAGATTAATAACCCTTCCTTAAAAATATAAAAACCCTTTTTAAACTTTCATGAAAATCTCTTGAAAAATAGATGAGATTTATGGTGATTTTTAGTGTTTTTATGGTTGAAATAGAACTAGGAATCAATGAGGATCATAAGGTTTAACTTGTGATGGATTAATTTATCAAGAACAATGATCAAAATGGTTGTTTTTATTATTTTGGGTCGTTCATGGAGAGGAGAGAAAGAGGATGAATGAGTTTTATCTTAGTTGTCTAGTTACAATTACAAAATATCTATATATTATACTAGATAAGACTTAGTTGTTAAGTTATATTTACATATGTTATCATATTATAAAACGCCACCTAGGGTGGTGATGAGATAAGTATGTAGTTTATTTTTTATAACTTTTAATTTACATAGTGTAGTTTGATCCCGGTAATTGTTAACGTTAAATTTTTAAGTCACGAAACTTAAAACCGGGTAACGTAAAAATATAAAACTTATAAAAATGTCAAAACTTACCAATATACTATATCTTAGTATATTAATTGAGTGGTGAATTTAACGGGGTGTTTAAACGTCGTTAAAATTTAGAAACATAGGTTTCAGTACGCGTAAAACGTACAAGATTTACGTGAAAATGGCAAAGTAGCAATATTTCATATAAAATATGACCATAAGGGAAAATAAGATATATAGAACAACTAGACTGATCCTATTCTAGTGTTGGTTACGAGTTATGCATTCGCGATTGAATTTTCTTGATTATACGTGTAAGTAAGTTTACTTTAAAAATTAAAGTAATAATAAATAAAGGTAAATAGTTAAATTAATAATCTGAAATGTACGAGTTGTTACATCTTTTAAAATGCTTATGTACTCTTTCAAAACTTGTAGAATTTAGTTTAAGATGATGTACGTGTTTAGCTTTCTATTTTTAGAATATATAAACACGTTAACATAAGCAATCTCAAACACCTTCATTACGCATACTGTTAGTACAATTTGTGTGATGGGTGGTAACAGATGTGAATATAGCTTATCAGACTGGCCAACAAGCTTCTAATGGTTTGGTCTTGTGCTAATTCAAGTATTTTGAATGAGATCTCTGCACAAGAAAGGTAAACCGTTAGTCTTATCGTGAGGACGGACCCCACGATTAGACTCCGGCGTGAGAGTAAGTACACATTCTTGAGAGGGAAAGTAAGAGTATGTGTGCGTAATTATGAGAGAGAAAGTTGTACCTTGTATGGGGATTAGAGCCCCTTTATAGGCGAGGTTTACCGCTAGGGTTCCCTAGATTCTCGCATGTAGTAGTTAGTCACTGGAGCCGGACCCTTGGCGGACATTCCATCTTTCTTTGGCGCGTCACCCAGTCCCCCCTAGTCTAGTATATTTACTGCATGCATATATTGTCGCGTGCGATAGGTATTTGCTAGACTTTAGGTTTGACTGGGACGTTCTCTTTTTTCCCACGCTTTTTCACGCATCTTTCTGACCTTTCTCTTTCTTTGGGAAGCGTTTCGTGCGACGTGGGCGCTTGTGGACTCCTCGTTTTCTGCTTTGATTTGACCTATTGCTTCACGCGCCTCTTTTTTATTTTTGATCTTGGCCATTCATTCCATCTTTCTTTGGTGCGTGTCATCATCTAGTTTTAGGTTTTCCTTCATTATAAATACTGCTCCCATTTTTACCATCGCCGTTTTGTTGTATCTCTTTTAAGAAAAGAAAAAAGTAAAAAATTTCTTCATCCGTCCGCCCTTTATCCGCTCGCTATGGCTTTGATTGTTGATATAAAATGTAATACTCCTCCAGGGACGTTTGGTTCCTTCCTTACGACTTACCATATTCCACCGGAGGTTCATCCAGAGCTTCCTGATCACAAGTGTACGATGCATGAGTGCCCTTCTAGGAAGATTGGCTTGTATACCCGGTTTTTTTTTATGTTGCCAATTTTCGTCTACCCCTGTCTGTTTTCCTTGTTGACTTGATTAGGTATTATCGTATTAATATTTCTCAGCTTTCGGTTCTCGGCTCGTGCAGAGTTTCTCACTTTGAGATCTTGTGTCGTGCTCATAGCATTACCTCCACTGTTGCTATGTTTCGTTGCTTTTATGTTAACTCAAAGTTTAGAGGGTGGTTTTCCTTTAGTAAACGCGATGGTGTCCCTGCCCTTTGCACTAAGACTCTTGATTTTGTCAAGAATTGGAACGACCGAACGACCGATTTTTCTGGGTCGATGCCTTTGCCTGTCCTATCTTGTTCCCGTGGCATTCTAGGAAGAACATCTCTAAAGATCATGTTCCTCGCCCCGACGAGTACAATGCTGACCATTTTGCTCTTCTTGCTGCCAATCCTTATCCTTTCCGGGCATTCCCTGAGCCCTTTCTTTGCTGGGTTGGCTTGAGCCGCCATTATACTTTGGATGAGGATGTGTACCCTGAGTTTCTTTGTGATGATCGAACTGGTGAGTTTCATTTGCATTTTTTTTATATATCCTTTTCCTTGTGCAGTGATGAGTTGGCTCGAGTATATTCAGTCTCCGGAGCCTTTGAAGGCCAAGATGACCACACGTCCGCGTCATGAAGGGGAACCGTCCATTATTGAAGTTGTTGTTCACCGTACAGTGCCACTTATCCCTATTGCTCTTGCCCGTGCGGATGGTGAGTTGGAGGCTAATGTCAATCTTCTTTTTGAGCCAGAAGGTGCTAGTGTTGATACTGGTGGTGGATCATCTTTTAAGGATACAGGTTCTGATGCTGACCCTTCTTCCTCTGGTCCTCTGAAGATAAAAGAGGGGCCTTTGCCTAGTGTTCCGGGACCATCTAGTCCCGCCAAGAGGCTTCGTTTTGAATCTCAACCGGGTCCATCTAGCAGTAACATTCCTGTTGGTGGCTTTCAGGATTTATTGAATAGTAGTGTTTTGGAAGCTGAGCTAGGCTATACGGCTCCCCACACTGGGCCTTTCATTACTTCTTCTATTTTCACCACTCCTGAGCGTGAGGTTGGGTTTTCTGTTGGCTCTTCCTTCAGGCATCAGCCTGATATTGATTCTCCCGAAAGGTTGGTTATTTCTTCTGATTCTAGTACCGCTATTGTTGGAGCTGAGGTTACTTCTTGTACCAGGTCCGAGAATGTTTTGGGTATTGCTACCACTGCTGCTACAATTGTTCCAGCTGATATCCCTATATTGAAGAATGCCTCTTCTTTGTTCAGTTCATCTTCTAGTGGAGGGGCTAATTATGGTGCCGAAGATCTTGTTGGACCTTCCGTTGGTCAGCCTTTGACTAGTAATGCCCATGCTTCTGTTGGGTTTGACCCCCTGTGCTAACAGGAGCGCCATCTTCCGGAGTGGAAAGTATTGAACGGATCTATGCTTGACAATCCCTTAGACTGCCGTGAGATTGTTGACGGGGTTGCTCCTCTAAACTTTTCCTCCTTTCTTCGTGAAATGAGCCACGACGATTTGCTTTCAGGTTTTGACATCTTGTCGGCTCGCCATTTGTGCTTTGGTTCTGAGTTGCGGATTCGTGCAGAGCGTTATCTGCAAGAGAAGGAGGAATTATCCGCCATGTGTGGCGTTCAAGCTAACTTGATTCATGGGTTGGAGTCCCAATTGGCTCGGGCTGAATCTAATGCTTCTGAGATGTTGTCTTTTCGTGGCGAAGTATCATCTTTAGGGGCGGCTGACAAAGAAAATGAAGTGTTACGTGCCAAGATCAAGGAGCTGGAAGCTTCTTCTTTCAGTAAGGACGTCGAGCTTGAGCAGTTACGGTGTGCTAACTCTGTTCTTGAATCCCGCAACACTGAAATTGTTAAGCAGGTTCTCTTTTGTTTTTTTTGTTCTTCTTTCCGTTCTTTCTTTCCCCCCTTTTTTATTGACTTCCAAAATTTGTCTTTGTTAGGTACAAGTTTTGAACAGTGAATGTTTGGACCTCCGCCCTCGTGCTTCAGAACTGGTTTGTTTGAAGGAGATTTTCCTAAAGATTGCCTTGCATTTAGAGGAAAAACTTTATCTGTGCTTGCTTACTGCTATGTTTGTTCGTCGTTGGCTATTGTCCGAAGGCCTCAAGCTTACCATGTCTAGGTGTTGGCATTGGCAAGGTTACCTGGATGCGCTGGGTGATGCTATTAGCTGTGCCGTTGATAAAGGGATGCAAGAAGGGCTTGTTGCCAGGCATTTTCATGGCACGACTGGTACATCTCTTTCCCGTGTCGCGGCTCTTAAACCTTCTGCCAAGGCTAACTATGAGAATGCTCTTCAAGTGCTCTGTGGTGTCCAGTTTCCTTTGCTATCCTCCCTAGAGGCTCTTAAGGACTCTTCTATTGAGAACATCATGCGTTTGCTTCGTCCTGAGGTATCCTCTGGAGATTCGTCCCTTGTTGATAAGCAGTTTTACTTGGAGCGACTAGTCGTTCCTGCCTGTCTTTCTGGGAGTTCATCGATGAACGAATCTCCCCTTTCTGTTTCAATCCAAGGTTGTTTCGATAGAGCTAAAAAAGCCAGGGAGGGTTCCCTGCACGATTGGTTAGCTCTTGCAGATACTTGATTTTCTTTGACTAGTCCTTCATGTATGGAGCCTTTAGTGGAATCAGTTCGCTTGTCTGTTCCTGTTAGGATTTAATAAATCCAGTTATTAAAGTGTCGGTCACCTCAAGCATATGTAATCGTTAGAAAGTTCGTAGTCGTAGTCATTTAATGATAGGTAGTATTTAGTTAAGTAATACCGTGGAGGACGGACGGGTCTTTACCCACTGCATGCCTGATCCACAGCCCGTAGGTGGCGTTTATGTAAGATATTATAAATACCCTCTACCTCCCAAGGTAGAGGGTTGGAGCTCATAATAATACTTTCACATTCTCTCACTAAGTTCCCAAACCTCTAACTCTTTCTCTCTCTAAAACCTCAAAGGGTACGCCCCTTTTGATCATGGTTTGATGTGTTTGTGAAATCCAATATGTTTCAAATGGTATCAAGAGCCATGGTTTGATCATCTCTCTTACATATTCTTGGATTTCTAGTGGTTTTTTATGGTTTTTGGGTTTGAAAAAGTTTAGTGGTATTTGCATCATTTGGACCATTTCTAGTGTTAAAGTTTGGATTTTGATTGTACTTTTGTGTTTAGGATCATCATAAGTGTTTAGGTTTTGATTTGGAAGGCTCAAATCATTGTGGTTGGACTGTTTTTGGATTTAAAAGAGGCGTTTTGGTTTGTTTAAAGCTAGCGACTTGTGTCACGGTAAAGTATTCTGTTGAGCGATTTGTCCCTGTTTTTGGAAGCGATTTGTGTCAGTTTTAAATCACTTATTTAAGCGATTTGTCCGGGTAGTGGCTGTACTTGTGCGATTTATTCGGAGTAGCGATTTGTCACTTCTTAGCGATTTGCTTATTTAAGTGAGTTGTGACTTTAAGCGATTTGTGTTGCTTAAGCGATTTGTCATATCTTCAGCGACTTGCTTATTGAAGCGAGTTGTAAGTTTAAGCGATTTGTCTTGGTTAAGCGATTTGTCTTGGTTAAGCGACTTGTCTTGGTTTAAGCGACTTGTATGATTAAGCGACTTGCTTATTGAAGCGAGTTGATTGTTTAAGCTATTTGTTAGTTGATGCGACTTGTCACTTTTGAGCGATTTGTTGTCTGTGCGATTTGTCGTGTTGAGCGATTTGTCTCTTGTGACTTAGTGCTTTTCTTCTTGATTACATTCTATGGTTTTCTCTTGATTTAGTAAAATCCCATGAAAGAATCTATTTCCCGGTTTAATCCAAGAGTTTTAAAATCCCGTGAAATCTGTAATCATGTCTACCAACGTGCCTACAATCATCTCTTCTGTTGCTGAGGATGTTCAAGCAGCTGGATCAGATACTCGTACACCTATGCTTGACAGAACTGACTATGACTCATGGGCTCAACGAATTAGGTTGTACTGTTTGGGAAAGGAAAATGGGGTCAACATTCTCAAGTCAATTGATGAAGGACCTTATCAGATTGAGACTACAAGAGACACACTTGAAACTGCTGCGGATGGTACTGTGATCTTAGGTTTGGACAGACCAAAGACGTATGATGAGCTCAGTGATAAGGAGAAAAAGAGATACGATGCTGATATCAGGGCTTCAAACATTATACTTCAGGGTCTTCCAAAAGATATCTACAAGCTTATCAATCACAACACTGAAGCCAAGGCGGTTTGGGATAATGTCAAGATGCTTCTCTCGGGTTTTGAATTAACCAAGGAAGACAGAGAATCACAACTGTATGATGAATTTGAGCACTTTAAGATGAAACCAAAAGAAAGTGTCTATGAATATTACGTGAGATTCCACAAGCTTGTGAATGACATGAGGAATATCAAAATTACCATGCCAAATATTTAGCTGAACTCAAAGTTTGTGAACAACATGAATCCCGAATGGCACAAATTTGTCACCTCTGTGAAGCTAACCAAAGGATTAAAGAACACCAACTATGAACAACTATATGCCTTCTTGCTTCAGAATGAGAGACATGCTATGTTTGAACGAATGATTCTTGATCAGTTCAAATCTAAACAGGGAGAAACAAATTAGTCAAATGATTCAACAGCCTTTTACACCAATGTTGGAATTACCACCAAAGCTTCTCAAGTCATACCCACGGGTAATGGTAATTACAAGCTCATTCCTGATCCAGCATATAAGCCTCCAGACTCAAACACACTCATGGAAAACTTCATCAATCAACTGTCTCTCATGGTTAGTCAAAATATGAATTCCACTCCACACACCAACAATAACCTCAGAACTGCATCCAATCCACACAATCAAGCTACGGTCAGAGATGGAAAGGTTATGTTGCAACCAGTTCAAGGAAGACAGTATGAACAAGGAAGAGGTGGAGCAGGTGGAGGGTATGTGGCTAATCAGAATCGTAGAAGGAATGCCAATCAAGGACAAGTAAAGCCAATCAAGTGCTACAACTGTGGTGGGGATGGACACATTGCAAGGAACTGCACATCTCCAAAAAGCCCTCAAAATGCAGAGTACTTCAGGGACAAGATGCTGCTGGTGCAAGCTCAGGATAGTGGAGCGGTTTTGGATGAAGAAGAGTTGTTGTTTCTTGCTGAGGGAAATGCCAAAACCTATGATGCTGATGTTGATGAGCAGCCAGTGCAGGGCATGGGTCAGAATCATCCAAATGCATTTCAGGTAGCTGATTGTGATGCATATGACTCAGATGTTGATGATGAACCAACTGCCCAGACCATCTTCATGGCTAGCATTTCACCAATGGTCTCTCCTAAGGCTACTTCACCACAACAGGCCAGTTCCTCCAAGGCATCAATCATCTCTGAGGTATTAAAATTATACGATGAGGTTGATGAGCAAAAAATACAATACAACGTACAACCAACTGAAATCTGTGAGTCAGATATTGAAAATATGGGCAATAGTAAAGTTGTCCCATATGACCAATATGTGAAGCATGATGAAAGTGAAATGGTACCAAGTAATGTATCTTCTGCAGTCAATGATGAACATGCTTTTGATGAATACACTGAACGTGCCCCTGATGATTCCATAGTTTCTGAACTTAATGCCTATAAGGAACAAGTTGCCATTTATGAACAACGTGCTAAGTTTGAGTTAACTACCCGTGAGCAGGAAATGGATAACCAAATGCGTACAATTATTAGAAAAAGTAATTTTAGAGAAGAAGTGTTAAAACAAGAGTTAAACTCCTTATAAGAAAAGCTTTCTAAAATTGTTAAGCAAAAGCAAGAACTCCAAGATAATGTTAAAGTGCTTAAACAAGAATTCTATGCTAAGGAATCAAAACTTTTGAATGATTTTTCCAATCTAAAAACTTTGAAAAACAAGCTCAAAAATAAGTTGTACGTACAAGGAAAAACCATTCAGACTGCTCACATGATCACTAAGCACAGAGTATTAAGCGATAAGCATAGTATTCCCCTAGTAGAGAAGCCAAATCTCGAGTATTGTAAAAAGGCTAGAGCATTCCATGCGATTGTATATGATGGGAATCAGATCCTCAAGCCTAGGCAAACACCATCGTGTATTGGAAGCACTGAAGAGGATAGAAAATTAGAAGATGCCTCTAGGGAGAAAATGGATAAGAACCTAAATGATCCTGAGTGTAAAAAGAAAAACATAACGATCAAGCCCCATGATTACACAAAAGAAAATTGGATCTCCCTGAACATGTTTAAGCATCAAACTCAATTAACCCCAGAGCAAATTTTTTGGAAGAAAGACATGGATAAGCAAAAAGCAAATGTACTTGTTGAAACAAACACTCCCCTTAAGAAAGTGCCTGCAGCTACAGTGTATCCTCCGAATACACCAATGCACTTAGTTCCTAGAACCATTTCCACTAATAGCAACACCTTAATCAGCATGTATGTTGTTTATCAACTATTCGTTGACTTTGAGAAGACGTGTAAGAAAAGGATCACACCCACTGGGATAACTGAAGGGGAAAGGGGTTTTGAGCAAACTAAAGAATGCTATTTAACGGAGGTCATGCCTTTATTTAAACAATTAAAAGGTCTATTTGAAAGTCTTCAAAAGGGAATAAACTCGGATATTAAAGAAATGGAAAAGGAATTTGATGCAATGATTGTTGAGGTCAATGATTATGAACGGGAACTCAAATATAATGAAATTGAAAGGAAGAATCTGCATATCTTAAATGAGAACTTAGTATTGAGTTGTGTGGCTCAAGATGTGTTTTATACAGTTACTAAGCATTTTATTACTGCTTCTCAATTTCATGAATTATCTGTTGCTTTGAAAGTTTCCCATGATCGTGTCATTGAGCTTGAAACAGCAAATTCAAAACTGCATGATAAAATTGAACAGGATGATCATGATAACTTGGTCAAACATTTTTCTAAATTGGAAATTAAACATTTTAATTTACAACTAAAATATCAACATCTTAAAGAAAATGTTAAAACCTCAAATATCAAGACATCCTCAGATGCTCCTGAATTTGATGCAGTTTTTGAAATAAACAAACGTGATGAACAAATTCAAGCTCATTGTAACACGATCAGAAAAATGAGAGCCCAAATCTCACAATTGAAGGGCGAAAGAATAATGTGAATGGCTCCCAAACGCCTTCACCTTTAGATTCTCAATCTTCTCAAACTTTCCATCTTCAAAACCTCGTTAATGTTTTACAACAGGAAAATGAGAGTTTTCTGGAAGAAAATGAAAAGTTTAAACTACACTTTAAAGAGTTATATGATTCAATGAAAGTCACTCGTGACAAAAACAATGAAAAAATAACTTCTTTATAAAAAAAAATTGAGAATTTGAAGAAACAGGAAAAAGGGAAAATGCCACTTGTCTTTAATGAGAATGTTGCTTCAAAGTCGTCTGCAGACATTAAATATACTGTGACTGTTAAATACATTCCTCCTCATCTTAAAAACAACGAACTTGTGTTTCATAACTATTTTGCTCACCTTAAAGATAATCTAGAATGTCTCCGTGAGATTGTGGAAGAGGATTTCATAAATAAGCCACTTGATAGTGAAGTTAAGTATGCTTGCGTGTATGCCAAACGATCTCAAGAACTTTTAGAATGCTTAAGAGCAACATGCCCTAAACCCTTTGGTAAGAAGGATAAAATAGTTATGCCTTGTTCCATGCCTGATTTTAAGAATGCCAATCTTGATATACCTCACTCAGTGCCTAAAGTTAAGCATGTAAGCTTCAATGTGCCTTCAAGTAGCTCAGATTCCAGCACTTCTAAACCTAAAATGCAAAAGGTAGCAAAACCAACTAATGTTCCCATTCCCTCTACAGGAGTAAAAAGTGACACCAAAGCGAGCAGGTCAAAGCCTCAAGGCAATACAGAGCAAGATAGGACCTCGCAAGCTAAGTGTAATCAATGGAGGAAAGTAGAAGACCACCCTAGTAACTTTAAGTTGGAATTGAATAAAACGAATCGTGTTGATTCTAGTATTATCTTTAAGTGTACTGTAATTAATTCGAATTCTACTACTACTTGCAAAACATGTAATGAATGTTTGATTTCTGGTGTTAATCATGAATGTGTTGTGAATGATGTGAGTAATGGGGTTAAATACCCAGTTAAGAATGTTAATTCTATCAAACAGGTTAAGAAGGCTAGAAAACAATGGTGGAAGAAGGGTAGAAAACAGTGGAAACCCACAGGAAGAAAACTCAGTAATGTAGGTTATCAGTGGATACCAACTGGACGCAAATTTAATCTTAATGAGTTGTGCCCTAGATTATCTAGACCAATGCCCATTAGGAAATGGATGCCTACTGGTAGAACTATTCCTTTAAGAAGTGAACATACTTTGAATAGGTCTAATTCACACACTAGCACATCATCCATCCCTAACGAATTCATTGTTTCTGCTTCTGATGTGGGTGTTCCAATCAATGTTACTAACCAAGTGGAACCCATTCTTGCATGGGGATCCCAATTATCCAGTTATCCATTCTTGTATGTGTTCAACTACAGATCGTTCAAATCGTTCTGTGGTACCTGGACTCAGGCTGTTCCAAGCATATGACTGGAGACCGGTCACGACTCATGAACTTCGTGAGTAAATTCATCGGGACTGTTAGATTCGGGAATGATTATTTGGGTGCAATTATGGGTTATGGAGACTATGTTGTTGGTGATAGTGTAATCTCCAGGGTATATTACGTTGAAGGTCTTGGTCATAACTTATTCTTTGTCGGTCAATTATGTGATTCTGATCTAGAAGTGGCCTTCAGAAAACATACTTGTTTCGTTAGAGAACTTGATGGCACAGAACTGTTAAGAGGAACACGTGGTTCAAACTTATACACCATCTCTATCGAAGATATGATGAAGTCTTCTCCAATTTGCTTGTTGTCAAAGGCTTCAAAAACAAAGTCATGGTTATGGCATCGTCGTCTCAATCACTTGAACTTCGGCACCATAAATGATCTTTCCAGAAAGGACTTAGTAATAGGCTTACCTAGACTAAAGTATGAAAAGGATCATCTTTGTTCAGCATGCCAATTGGGAAAAAGCAAGAAGTATGCCCACAAACCCAAACCTACAAACTCAGTTATGGAAGTTCTTCATACCATTCCCATGGATTTATGTGGACCCATGAGAGTGCAGAATATTTTTGGGAAGAAATATGTGTTAGTTGTGGTTGATGATTACTCTCGATTTACTAGGGTTAAGTTCTTAAGGACAAAGAATGAAACTCCAGATATCATCATTAAACTTATCAAGCAGCTGCAGGTTCGACTCAACAAAACTGTCAGAATCATCCGAACAGACAATGGAACTGAGTTTGTTAATAAAGAACTTAGTGAGTTTTATGAAAGTGTTGGAATCAGTCATCAAAGAAGTGTTCCACGAACTCCTCAACAGAACGGTGTAGTTGAAAGACGAAATCGAACTCTTGTGGAAGCCGCAAGAACAATGTTGATTTACTCAAAGGTTCCAATGTTTCTCTGGGTTGAAGTCATGGCCACTGCATGCTACACTCAAAATCGATCCATAATTCACACATCTCATGGAAAAACTCCATATGAACTTGTCCATAATCAAAAACCTAATCTTTAATTCCTTCGTGTGTTCGATGCATTGTGTTATCCAACTAATGAGGGTCAAGACTTAGGCAAACTTAAAGCTAAAGCGGACATTAGAGTATTTGTAGGATATGCACCAAGCAGAAAAGGATACCGAATCTACAACAAAAGAACCCGAAATATCATGGAAACAATTCACGTTACGTTCGATGAGCTGACCAGTCATATGGCTCCAGGACAACCCAGTTCTGGACCCGCATCACAACCTTCATCAAGTAGTCCCATCAGTTCTACTCTTGTACACAATCCCTCACCAGCAACTCCATATGTACCACCTTCAGAAGATGATTTGAAGAAATTATTTGATCCAATGTTTGATGAACACTATGAGCCAATTGTTAGTGATCTGTCAAATCCATCAACAGAGGCTGCTCCTATCCCTGTCAACGAAGTTAACCCTTCAATATCTATGTCATTGAGTCAAGAAGCTCCTGCTGCAGATCACTCACTCTCATCATCAGACCCTCAATCATCGAGTGTACATCATGGAAATGTTTTTGGCACCTATGATGGAGATAACCCCTTTGCTACTCCCGAAGATGCTCCCTTTGAGAACATATTTGCTCCTGAACCATCATCAGAACCGTCTTCATCAGGAGAAAACGACTCTGCTACTTCAGTTCCTCAACAACAACCACACGAACACTTTAGAAAATGGACACATGACCATCCATTGGACAACATCATTGGAAACCCCTCTCGTCCAATATCCACACGTAAACAACTTGCAACTGATGCCTTATGGTGCTTCTTCAACTCTGTACTGTCCAAGGTCGAACCAAAAGACGTTAAAACTGCAATGAATGAAGACAGCTGGTTCAATGCCATGCAAGAAGAAATTCATGAGTTCGATCGACTAGATGTCTGGGAATTAGTACCTGTTCCTGACTGTGCTATGATCATTGCTCTAAAGTGGATCTTCAAAGTAAAACTTGATGAGCATGGTGATGTATTAAAGAACAAGGCTCGATTGGTTGCAAAAAGATACCGTCAAGAGGAGGGTATTGACTTTGAAGAATCATTTTCTCCAGTTGCACGTATCGAGGCAATCAGAATCTTCTTGGCAAATGCTGCAAGTAAGAACATGGTAGTCTATCAGATGGATGTAAAGACGGCTTTTCTTAATGGAGATCTTAAAGAAGTCGTGTATGTCAGCCAACCTGAAGGTTTTGTGAATCCAGAGCATCCTACTCATGTCTATCGCTTGAAGAAGGCCCTTTACGGTTTGAAGCAAGCTCCAAGGGCATGGTATGATACACTATCAAAGTTTCTTCTATCTACTGGATTCAGCAAAGGAGCAGTTGATCTGACATTGTTCACCAGAAAGTCAGGCAAACATTTAATTCACGTTCAAATCTATGTTGATGATATTATTTTTGCCTCGACTGACCCCAATGAATGTGACCGTTTTTCTAAGGAGATGGGCTCCAAATTTCAAATGTCAATGATGGGACAAATGTCATTTTTCTTGGGATTACAAATTTCACAAAGTCCTTGAGGCATTTTTATCAATCAATCTAAATATGCAAATGAAATTTTAAAGAAATTTGGATTTGACACTTGTGACACCGTTGACACTCCCATGGTGGAGCGTACCAAATTGGATGAGGACCACTCAGGGATCATGGAAGATCAAACGAAATATCGAAGTATGATTGGATCCCTGATGTACCTCACAGCCAGTAGACCTGACATTCTGTTTGATGTATGCATGTGTGCTAGATATCAGGCTAAGCCTACTAAAAAGCACCTTGAAGCGGTTAAACGGGTCTTTCGGTATCTCCAAGGAACCATCAACATGGGACTTTGGTACCCGAAGGACACCGGTATGTCACTAACAGCCTATGCAGATGCTGACCATGCAGGGTGTCAAGATAGACGTCGAAGTACGTCAGGAGGTGCTCAGTTTTTGGGTGATAAGCTAGTGAGCTGGTCTTCAAAGAAACAAATGAGTACCTCAATATCCTCTACAGAGGCTGAATACATAGCCATGTCATCTTGTTGTGCTCAAATCCTATGGATGAGATCCCAATTATCTGACTATGGCTTTGAATTCAACAAAATCCCTCTGTATTGTGATAACAAGAGTGCCATTGCTCTCTCATGCAACAACGTTCAACATTCAAGAGCAAAGCATATTGACATTCGACATCACTTCATACGAGAACAAGTTGAAAAAGGTGTGGTTGAGCTATACTTCGTGAGAACTGAATACCAGTTAGCAGACATCTTCACCAAAGCTCTTCCTAGAGAACGTTTTGAGTTTATCCTTCCACGACTTGGTCTAAAGAGTCTACAACCGGAAACACTCAAATGTCTTCAAGAGAAAGACGAGGAGTAAAGGTCTTTCTTCATCTATCTCTTGTACATATTTTTTCAAAAACAAAATACAAAAATATAAAACCAACAAAAAGAAAATAGAAAAATATAAAATCTTAAAACTCCATAAAAATTAGAAAATCTTGAAAAATTCCAAAAATATTTTTGATATGTCTTTCTTTGGTTCGATTTCATCTACGGACTTTGTGTTGACATTCAAAGAATGTCACGGGTTTTTAGATGTTCTTCTAATGTACATATTTTTCTTTAAAAAAATAGAGAAAGTAAAAATGCTTACTGTCATTTTAGATAGTAACCAGTTTTTAAAGAAAGAACGGAGCCATGCTTTATCTAAATTTTTTTTAATCTCATGCTCTGATTCTAAAAACAAATGTTTGTCGTCAAAAAGACAAATGTTTCCCTCACAAATATTTTTCCTTCTAAATTTTCCTTCTAAATATTCTTCTGAAAAATATTTGTTATCTAATGAAAACTAACAGCTTTGAAAAATAACTTGGACTCAATTTTTTGCAAATCATCTGGACTTGACTTGTGTCAAAATATCTATCTCTCAATCAACAACATATGTCATTGATTGAGGGGGAGAATGATTTCAACTAAATCAAAGCTTCTGTCATGTTTTCAAAAGATACTCAAGCATATTTATTCTTTGAAGGTTAAAGTTTCATATTTGATCCTTATCGGTTAAATGTTTTCATAAGTAAGTCACAATTCTCCTCAAAATCTTTCAAAAACAATTTAAATCTATAGAGATCACAAATCTCAAATAACTTGAAAATTGTGATCGGGGGAGAATTTGTGATTTAAATTGGATTTAATCTGATATCTCAATAAATGGTAGTGAAAAGTGTTTAACAAAGCGTCCCTCCTACATATGACAAACGATTTCAATTTTTCCATGCATATGTTAAGGGGGAGCATTGTTCTCATACCATAGAGGGTTAAAACGTGCTGATTTGTCTCAAAGTGCAAGCTCCATCCAATATGTGCTAAACTCTTTTTGAATCTCGAAGCACATATTGAGGGGGAGCATTTCAAAAGGAAAATAAACTTTCAAGGTACAAAACAAATTTTTCAAAGTTTCAACAAAAAGTACCTTGATTGTTTTTTTCTAATGGTTTCAGTATGGCTGTATGATCGTGAATGTGCTTCTAAGAGCTCTTTCCTCTTCGTGCAAAACAATTTCAAAATTCACATGCACAAGTTGAGGGGGAGCAACTTTGTGAAAACCACATCCTTTCCCATAAAATATCTTTAACAAAGTATCAAAAATACTAATCGGGAAAGTGATGTTGATAACTTTTAGAAATTGTTGATCAAAGAATCGAATCTTTCATTCTTAAATCTGAGATTTTCAAGTCCTCTTGCCTCCATGTGCTAAAACCGTTTCAAATACATATGATGCACATGTTGAGGGGGAGCTTTTTCTAAAAATATCAAAAACTATTCAGGTACAAAATGTTTTGATCATGTATCACAGGTACTTGGATTGATTTTCAAAAGGTTTTCAATTGGTTCCAATGGAAGAAGAACAATACCAAAAGACTCACCAAATTTACTTTCTGTACGGAGATATAAGGATGGTTAAGTTAGGTATTCGTTCCCACGATCTGCCAGAACCGGAGGGATCTACCCAGGGGCAATCCACTAATTAGTGTAGAAGTCCTTAGGTATGATGAAAAAAGGATAAAAGTGAGATATGGGAAGAGTGCGGACTGAGATAAAACTAGAACTGGAATAAATCCAACAAGGTTCTAGTAATGAAGTCTCGGTAAGCACTGAAGGGGTTGAAGAATGAAAAAGAAATGAAATGAGAAAATGGTGAAAAGAAATAGCCCTCCATTTATTCAACCTTAGGGCAGAAAACGGGTTCAATACATATGCTACTGGTGGTTACTAAGGTAACGCCGATATTGAAGACAAGACGTCATGGACCCAGTGACGCACTGTACTACAACTTCCCAAGCCACTCAAGTTCCTCTTAAAAGGACTTGTTTCATTTTCACGGGGAACCTACATAATCTATCGACTTTCTCTTAGAGATTGTTGATATTGAAGAAGGAGACCCTCTCCCTAGTCTCCGGCATAGGAACCAAATGTGCACAATTGAGTCTAGAGCCACGAGATCATCAAATAAATCTCATTAGGACACTGTCAATGAAGACTCTCCGTTTCACACAATGTGAAAAGAGAAGATATATTTTAAGAGTCCTACGCATTATCCTTGTGGTATTGCCAGAACATCCGAGTGATATGTAAAAGTATTCACGATGAAGATGGAAATCCTTCTAGAGCCAACATCAAACAAGCTCTTGGTGGGTGACATGTGAGATCTTTTCTAAAGATCAAGCTTGTGACGACTGGATAGAAACAATGGGGCGATTCATAATTATGAATCAATCCTGGTTCAGGTTATGGATTGACGGATACCTTTGGAAAACCAGTCGTTGTGCTTAAAACTATTTTCTCTAGCACATCGACTGTGTATTAAGATTTACAAATTAAAAGGTGTTTATGATTGATAATTGATTTTTCTCAAAACCTTCGTTGTATTGCAAAAACACTTTATTGAGCAGTACACGATTGTTTTTCAAATCTCTTTTCATCAATCAGTGAATCTCAAATTCGATGGTTCACTCACTCTGAGTTGTCTTCTTTGAGACGTTCTGGTTTGAGAACGGCTAGAGCAGCTGTGAAACCCTGTCAAGGAGATTCTTCGGAATTATACCTGATCACAGGCAGTACTTGTACTGATCAACGGGGAACCGTGGGCCGTGTACCTCAATTCAACGAAAGTGATCAAAGACACTTTCGTGCACTTTATTGCTAACTGTTTTATGCAGGTACACCCCGACGATTGCAGCTGATCAGAATTGAGGAGTCAATCCATAGCCGCATGCTCACACAATCACGTTCACAATTAAAGAAATCATGATAAGTGCATATCTTCATCAACAGGATCTGATATTTTCAAACCATGCTTCTGCTACGCTGCTGGAAATATTCTGAATCAACAAAAGCTTCCGCTACTCTGATGAGAAGATATCATGATCCAAAATGTGAGCATGTCGGTCCTAAACTCACAACTTCACATAAAGGCAACACAACAAAGGATGAGTCAGAGATATATTGTGGCTGATGATCTCAGAGCTGGCTCAAAACTCATTATCACGTGGATCAGTTAAAGACCACCACTTGGATTAACCAAACATGCAAAATGAAGAATCAAAGACTACGGGGCTACAGAGCAAGGAACATTAACAAGAATCCAAGAACAATCTTAATGTAATATCTGTTTTGTATTCAATGTAATTTGAGGTGACCTCCCTTAGGGGGAGATTGTTAGGATTTAATAAATCAAGTTATTAAAGTGTCGGTCACCTCAAGCATATGTAATCGTTAGAAAGCTCGTAGTCGTAGTCATTTAATGATAGGTAGTATTTAGTTAAGTAATATTGTGGAGGACGGACGGGTCTTTACCCACTGTATGCCTGATCCACAGCCCGTATGTGGCGTTTATGTAAGATACTATAAATACCCTCTACCTCCCAAGGTAGAGGGTTGGAGCTCATAATAACACTTTCACTTTCTCTCACTAAGTTCCCAAACCTCTAACTCTTTCTCTCTCTAAAACCTCAAAGGGTACGCCCCTTTTGATCATGGTTTGATGTGTTTGTGAAATCCAATATGTTTCAGTTCCTAAGGTATCGGATGTGCTTGAGCATGGTGGTGATGCACGTGACTTTGGTGCGGATGTCTGTTCACAATCTGGGACGGATCCGCTTGTGAACCCTTCTAGTCAAGTATAGTTCATTGTAATGATACTCTATGCTTTCTATTGTTTGGCCTGCCGAAGTGCGGCACTTTTGTTTCTTTTGTGTAGACAGTCTATCGTATGCATATTTTGTTGTTTCGAAACTTTGTAGTGTTTTGCTATTTAATCTTCACACTGATGTGCCTCTTATAATAGTCTTTTCTGAATACTTGTGGGTTATTCGCCCGATACTGGACTTGCAACATCTCTTACGTATCTTGAGGTAATTTGGAGGTTACTCAGCATTTTGTTATTCTTGATGTATGTAACATCTCTTAAGATTGCAAACGTTCCATGTCCGTGGGATTGGATTTCCCGCACGGTCTTTCAGCTTGTATGCGCCTTTTCCTAGAGCTTCCGTGACTTCATAGGGTCCTTCCCATTTGGGTCTTAGCTTCCTTCCTTCCTCGGCATGGCTTGCATCATTGTTTCGGTATACTAGGTCCCCTGGCTTGAAACTTGTATTGCGGACTCTTGAGTTATAATATTTCTCCATTTGTGCCTTGCTTTTTGCTTCGCATATTGCCGCTTGTTCTCTTCTTTCTTCAAGGAGGTCTAAGTTTATTTCCAGTGCTTCATCGTTCTCTTCTATGTTTGCTTCTGCTGTCCTCCATGTGGGCATCCCTATCTCAGCTGGTATGACAGCTTCCGTTCCATATGTTAATGAGAATGGAGTGTCTCCGTTGCTAGATTTGATCATTGTGCGGTGTACCCATAGGACGTGCGATAGTTCATCTAGCCAATTTTTGCTTTTTTCTTCCAACCGGGCCTTTATGCCTTCCCCTTGGCTTATGTTTGCTCATTCTACCTGTCCGTTTGCTTGTGGGTGTTTTACTGAAGCAAAGTGTTATTTTATATTTATTTTTTCACACCATTCTTTAAATGGGTTGTCTCGGAATTGTTTTTCGTTGTCAGATATTATTTCTCTCGGGAGTCCGAACCTCCATACGATGTTTTCCCACACGAATTTTTTGATCTGGTTTCCTGTTATAGTGGCTACCGGCTTTGCTTCTATCCATTTTGTGAAGTAGTCTATTGCTACTATGAGGAATCTGACTCTTCCAGGCCTTTCTGGCAAAGGTCCTGCGATGTCAATTCCCCATTTATGGAACGGCCATGGGGAAGTAATAGGCGTTAGCTTCTCTTGCGGATATTTCGGAACTGGCCTATGCACCTAACAACTTTGCATGCTTGGATTATCTTCCGGGCATCACCGTGCATGGTAGGCCAGTAGTATCTGGTACACAGGGCTCTGGCCACTATGGACCTTGTCCCTGCGTGCATTCCGCAAGATCCTTCATGAATTTCTCTTAACACATAGTTAGCTTGAAGGGGCCCGACGCACCGTAACCATGGTCCAAGAAAAGATTTCTTGTAAAGTATCCCATTGACTACCGCAAATCTTTGTGATTTTCTTTTAACTTCTCGTGCTATCTCTTTTTCGGCCGGGAGTGTCTCTTTTTCCAGGTAGTCATATATCGGTGTCATCCACGTGTACCCCTCTTCTTCCGCGATTGCCACGAGTAGTGTCTCTTCTATTGACTTTTGACTGAGCTCTTCCACTAATACTTGCTTTTTTAGATGTGCAAAGCTAGTAGAAGCCATTTTGCTTAGGGCGACTGCTTTTTTGTTTTCGCTTCTGGGTACTTGTTTGATTGAGAACATCCGAAAGTTTTTTAGAAGTTCCTTTACTTTCTCCAGATATTGAATCATTCCTGATTCTTTTGCAATGTACGTTCCATTGACTTGATTTGCCACCAGTTTTGAGTCTACATTTGCTTGCAAGTTCTTGACTCCCATTTTTTCTGCTATCTGTAACCCAGCTATCAAGGCTTCATATTCGGCTTCGTTGTTTGTTGTGTTGAAACCGAACCTTAGAGCGTAAGTAAACTCCGTCCCTTGAGGGTCTGTCAGTATGAGGCCTGCTCCGCAACCGTCTATGCAAGATGAGCCGTCTGTGAACAGGACCCATGGTTGTGGAAGTTCCTCTTCTTCCATTGGTTCATCTTCTTCATCATCCTTTGGACGTTCTACTATGAAGTCCGCTAGAATCTGTCCTTTGATGGATGTTCTTGGTTTGTATTGTATGTCATACTCCCCCAACTCAATGTTCCATTTTTGTAATCTACCTGCAACTTCTGGCCTTGATAGTATTTGCTTGATTGGCTGGTCCGTGATGACTACTACCGTATGTGCTTGAAAATACCTCTTCAGTCATTTTGTAGCGTGCACCAGAGATAAAACTAGTTTTTCCATTGGTGTGTAATTTATTTCCGGTCCTCGCAGGGCTCGGCTCACAAAGTATACTGGCGTCTGTTTGCCTTCCCTTTCTGTCATCAAGACCGCACAGACCGCTTCTTTAACTGCTGCCAGGTATATTATCAGTTCTTCTTTTTCCTGAGGTGCGGTTAGGGTAGGGAGGTTTGCTATTATCTTCTTCATCTGCTTAAAAGCTTCCTCCGCCTCTTGTGTCCATTGAAAGTCGCTCTTTTTTGTACACCTTTTGAGTGTTTTAAAGAATGGTAGTGACTTTTCAGCGGATTTAGCAAAGAATCTATTCAAACTTGCTAGTTTCCCATTCAGTCTTTGAACGTCTTTGAGGCATTTCGGAGATGGGAGGTTTAGTACGGTCTCTGATTTGTCTGGGCATACTTTTATTCCTTTAGTGTTTACTGTATACCCTAAGAACATTCCTTCTTCTATTCCGAAAGTGCACTTCTTGGGATTTAGCTTCATGTTTATTTCCCTTAACGTTTTAAAAGTTTTCGCTATGTCCCTTATTATTTCTTCCTCCGAGCGGCTTTTGATTACCAAGTCATCGACATATACTTCTAGGTTTCTACCAATTTGTTTGTGGAAAGCTTTGTCTACTAGCCGCTGGTATGTTGCTCCTGCGTTTTTTAGTCCGAACGACATCTTAGTGTAGCAAAATATTCCTTGGTTTGTGATGAAGGCTGTTTTTTCCTCATCCTCTTTTGCCATATGGATTTGGTGATAGCCTTTGTATGCGTCCAAGAAGCATTTGAAAGGGTATCCGCAGAGTGACTCAACTTTCCAATCTATCTCTAGTAACGGGTAACCATATTTCGGATAGCTTTATTAAGGTCCTTGAAGTCAACGCACATTCTCCAACTTCCATCATGCTTTGCTACCATTACCGGGTTGGCTAGCCAGTTGTGGTAATGTACTTCCTTCATGATTCCTGCATCCACAAGTTTCTCTACTTCTTCTTGTATTGCCTTGTTCCTTTCCGGTGCTTGGCCTATTTTCTTTTGCCTTATTGGAGTATACCCTTCTCGTATGTTTAAGTTATGTTCTGCTATGTGTCTTGGAACACCCGTCATGTCGGCTGGACACCAGGCGAATATATCCAAGTTCCGCTTTAGCAGGTCACATAGCTTCTTTCTTCCATCATCCGATAGGGTTGACCCAATGGCTATTGTTTGTTCTGGATGTATTGCCACATGTATTCGCTTTTCAATTTGCTTTTCCATCACGGGCTGTGGTGTTGGTTCGGAAACCATAGTGCATTCTAACGAGACCATTTTGCTACTGCGAATTGTGAGCACTCCGCATTCTACCGGGATCTTTATCATTCTGTGTGCCGTTGAAGGCACGGCCTGTAGTTTTCGCACCCCCGGCCTTCCTATAATCCCGTTATATGGCGATTGGGACCTTACCACCACGAAGTTCATCCATGCTGATGCCGAATGCTCGTCGTCCCCGATTTTGGTTAACAACGATATCTGCCCAATCGGCCATATTACTTCTCCGCTGAACCCCATAGGGGGGGTTGTGGCGGGCACCATTTGCCTTTTTATTTCGGGCCGGAGCCTTTCGAAGAAATGTTCATATAGGACTTCTGATGCGGAGCCTCCGTCAATATACATTCGGTGTATAAAGTGTTCACCTATCTCTGCCTCGATGACCATTGGTCCGTCATTTCCTTCTTCTTCCGTGAGTGATGGGAACGAAATGTTCTGGATTAGGGAAAAGCTTTGTGTAATTTTTTGTCTTATTACCCGCTGCTGAAATTGCACCATCAGGATTGCAAGAGGCTTATCTTTTCTGACGTTTCCCCTTTTTTAGGTGCTTTGGACTGATCCTTTCCACTATTTTGTTTAAGTTCCTTTATCATGTTCAACAGCTTTCAGGTTCTCAGCAGTTCTTCTATCTGTCTTTTAAGGTGCATGCATTCGTTCGTGTTGTGTCCTACTTCTCCGTGGAACTCGCAATATTTGTTGGCGTTTCTTTTCTCAATAGGTGTAAGCATTGGAGGAGGGGTTTTGAATTTTGCCTTTTCCAATGCCAATATTTCTTTGGGTGTTTTTGAAAGAAGGGTGTACCTATCCTGCTTCCGATCTTTCCGGAGTTGACTTCTGTACCCTGTCTTGAAGCCTTGCTTTTGTCCAGACTCATGCGGCTTCCAGTGCACTTGGGGTAGCGTCCTCCTTTTTTCGTGATTGCCAGCGGCTACCTCCCCACATAAGAAAGATGCGGTTACCCTCATCATCTCGTCCACCGATTTGGGTATATTATCATGTAGTCTCTTAATTAACTCGGGATTAGTGATTCCATGCATGAAGATGGAAATCTTCATGACTTCCGGAGCTCCTTTGACATCCCTACTTTCCACCTTGAATCTTTTCACGAATTCTTCTGTGGTTTCTCCTTCCTTTTGTTTGATATGATGAAGTTCCACTGGATCTTTTATGCACTTCTTTTGCTGAAGGAAGTTTGACAAGAAAACTTCCTTTAGTTCGTCATAACTGTCTACCGATTCCGGTGGGAGATCGTTGAACCACACCCTAGCAGATCCGGTGAGGGTAGAGTTGAACATGTGGCACCGTGTTGGCATAGCCCAACGTTTTACCTTTGCCGCTGCTTGAAAATTTTTGAGGTGATCTTCTGGGTCTTCACTTCCATCGTATGTATTCACGTTGGTAGGCATTCGCGTCTTCTTAGGCATGTTGAAATAGCGAATGCGTGGAGTGAATGGGTCGGTCTCCTTGCACACCCATGGCCTAGCTAAGTTGTTGTTCTCGACATCCGACTTTTGCCTCTTTGGCCCGGAACTTCAATGTTCATCTCCGTTGTCTTCGCTTCTGGAGTGCCGATTGGTCCTCCGTGAGTATGTTTGACTACATTCGTATCCTCCGGAATAGGGTTCCGTTCTTTGCGAAGAAGAATGGTGGTGAGTGCCTCTGTCTTCTTCGGATCTGCAACGTTTAGTTCTCTCTGTGCTTCCGGAACACATGGAGATACTCTTCTCTCTGTTTCCAAGCCTTTGGAACGCGCTTTTGCGCAACCTTCTGAACACTTCTTCCTTTTCGGCAGTTTTCTTCCGCGGTGATCTGGATCGGCTGCGTCTTAGCTCGGAGTTTTCACTCGTGTTCCGGCGCTTTTGAGATTTGATCTTCTTTCTCAGATCCTTCCTTCGCGCATGCTTTCCGGATTCGGATTGCTGTGATGCTTCGCTAAAGTCTAATCGGGTTTTCACCGTTTCTCTAGCCTTGATTCTTCCTTCCTATTTCCGAACTTTCTCTGTCACAATGGGTAAGATCTATTCGTAGTACTTGTCGCAGTACTTCTTGATGGCTGCACTGGATGCGAACCCATCAGATCCTTCCAGATCTATCGCGTTTTTCTTTCCTCCCTTATTCCGCACCACATATACAGGGGCGGGGGTAGGATCAGAACGAGCTCTTTGGGTAGGCATTTTTTCTTTTCGGAACGCAGTTGTGTACTGGGTCCCACGGATGGCTCCAACTTGTTAGTACAATTTGTGTGATGGGTGGTAACAGATGTGAATATAGCTTATCGGACTGGGCCAACAAGCTTCTAACGGGTTGGTCTTGTAATAATTCAAGTAGTTTGAATGAGATCCCTGCACAAGAAAGGTAAACCGTTAGTCTTATCGTGGGGACGAACCCTACGATTAGACTCCGGCGTGAGAGTAAGTACACATTCTTGAGAGGGAAAGTAAGAGTATGTGTGTGTAATTATGAGAGAGAAAGTTGTACATTGTATGGGGATTAGAGCCCCTTTTATAGGCGAGGTTTACAGCTAGGGTTCCCTAGATTCTCACATGTAGTAGTTAGTCACCGGAGCCGGACCCTTGGCGGACAAGGGTTCCGTGTTAATTGTGGACGCGGACATAAGAGGTCTAACAGTTGATGGTTCAGCCCGTTACGTGTCTTGCGTGCGTCTTGAGGTCTGGACCACAACCACTTTCGTCATTGGGCTTACTTTAGGTCCAGGGTTTATTATCATTGGGCCTAAGCCCAATATGTGTATAGTATGTATTGGGCCTAGTAGGCCTGTTATACATACTATACGTCATCACATACTTATGTTGGACATCATATAAGTTAAACAAAAAACACCAAAAGTTTGAGTTGTGTACATTTGCAAATATCACTATAGAAGACACAACTTAAAAGAGTACATTTGTAAAGGCCTTGAGAAATTTAGTTAGTGTACATTTGTGAAGTTGAGTTTTTCATTTTGTTTCATTGTAATAAATAAAAACCAACAATCACTAGAAGTGCTCGTCAATTTGGATGTGAGTACAATCACATACTTCAACTACTACACCAGAAGTTATAGATGAAAATAACTTGAACATATGGTATGAAACTAACTTAATTTAGCAACAACAAGCAACAACAGATAGACATTGCAAGACGGGTTTCAATGACAGTGTGATAGAAAGTTAATAAGAACATTAATAGTGTACAACTGAATTTCCAATACTTGATATGTAATAAAGATACATATCTTATATGGATTCAAGCAAAAGACGAACATCTTAACACCTTAACTCAAACATGATCAATGATCATATTAGCTAACTTATAAAAAAAATAATATTTGTTGACAGTGGCGGACCCAGAAAGTTACAAGATGGGGGGACAAAAAAAATTACCTTGAGAAAAGTCGTTATGCTAAAACATCAGTGACACCTTATATTGTTGAGAGACAATTTAAAACACCTTAGAAAGTCCAAATTCAACTACATAATTCAGCTTCTTCAAAAGACAACAAAACGTCCTCAAAAAGCGACAACAAATTTCAGCTTCCATTGGGCAAAAAAAAAGCCGAAACACATGCTTATATACTGCAAAATACTAACCATTTAGTCGAGTAACACCTGCAGTAGTAAAAACATCAGAAAGTTAATATTTATGTTAAAAGAGACGTACACCTTGTTTGAGCAAAAAAAAAACAACAATAAAAGCTAGCTTACCTTAAGCAAACGATTTTCTACATATGTCCTCGACGATCTGTCATATTTTGGAACCGATTTATTACATCTTCATCTTTAACATTTGAAAGTGCTTCTCTTTCTACGACACAAATAACACAAGAGTTTAGGAAGTCTTCACCAATTCGATTCCACAAATCAGACTTTACAATCTTCATTGCAGAAAAACATCTCTCTACACTTGCGGTTGCAACAGGTAAAATCGAAGCTAACTTCAATAATCGATACACCAAGGGATAAGAAATGTGTTTTCTTTTCTTCACCATCATTATATCAAGGTCGACAATACCATTCAAGTCTTCAAAACTCTTATATATTGTCATATTGGCATAATACAAATTGAGTTGACTTTTAAGTTTCATCCTTTCAATGCTACTAAAATCATTTGGGTACAACTCACTAAGCTTACTAACTTTGATGTGTCAAATTGAGCAATTGAATCAAACGGGTTCAAACAAGCCATGTTTGTAAGTAATTTGGTACTCGCTTCACTAAAATGGTCACTAAACTCTTGAATTTGCATATCCACAACCGTATTAAAACATTCAACCTCAAAGAAATGTCGATTAGTAATATTGACCCTTCGTCTCCGACCACTTGGATTGACGTATACTTCATCCATGTTCAACACTACAATATTATGTTTTTCGCAAAAAGAAGATATTATAGTTAAAAGTGGAACGAATCCGTTGACTCTGAAGTGCTTCAATATTCCTTTGTTGAATTGACTAATAAAATCGCTTCCACAATATCTTGATCTTTTTTCTGTAGAGCTTATGACAATATATTTGTGAGACTCAGGATGTATTTCATCAGATGCAAATAAAACGCAAAATCAAAAGATTCAAAATATACCAGAATACCACTTGCTTGATTTTGGGTAGAACCATTATTTCGTTCATTTTCAACAAAATCAAGAACCTTTATAACAGATGGAAGCATATCAATCAAACACAAAATTGTTTTGTAGTAAGAATTCCATCTTGTATACCCGGCTCGTATAAGATAAAGCTCTTGGTTTTTACCACTTCCGGTTTCAATTTCACCGTTACCAATAGCTTTTTTCACTCTCACTTTTTCACATTCTATAAGTATATATTTTCTTTTGCAAGAAGCACAAACAACATTTGTCACGATAGATAACTTATCAAAGAAGTCCACAACACCTAAGTGTTTTCGTGCAACGGCAACAACTACTAATTGAAGTTGGTGAGCAAAACAATGTACATAATATGCCGAGCTATTTTCTTACAAAATTTTAGCCTTTAAACCATTGAATTCACCACGCATATTGCTAACCCCATCATAACCTTGACCTCCAAGCTGTTTTAGGCTTAAATAATTTTTAGCAAAAAAAGTATACATGTCAGATTTAAAATATGAAGAAGACGTCTCTTTTTACCTTTATCATACCAGCTAAGCTCTCTTTTACTAGTCCATTTTTATTAACGTATCGAAAAACAATTGCCATTTGTTCTTTTTTCATGACATCATTGGACTTGTCAACTAACAATGCAAATACATCATCACCAATTTCTTTAAAAATGGTTTCAAGTACTTCTTTTTCAAAGCAAGTAGCAATCTGTTTTTGAATTTTTGGAGACAATAATTGACAATTCTTCGGAGCCCTTTTTAACACCTTACCGATATTCTTATCAATATGTCCAATTAACTTTACCAATTCCAAATAGTTTCCTTTATAAAGAGAAGTTACCTTTTCATCATGGCTACGAAATGATAATCCACTCTTCAAGCAATACCTACTAGAAATAACAAAACATGTAATCGGATACAATAATCCCTCTTTTCTTGTTCACTTCGCCTATTAAATGCAACGACCATTGATTGGTTTTGACTCATTAGAGCTTCACATTTTTTAAGCTCGGTTGTGGAAAATGTTGAAATCACCCACATGACGAATAAACCTCTATGTTTTGTTCCAACCATTAAAACCTTCTGTTACGAATGCCTCATTCCCACCTTGGTGCTCGATATCATCTCTAAATTAGTAACAACATAAGCAAACCGCTTTCTACGCCTTTACACTATACTCTAACCAATTACCATATAGATCAAACCAACTTGGAATAAAATGCCTTGATTTGTTCCCTATGATAGTTCTTTTAAAATCATGGCCACGTGGTTGACAAGGTTTACGAGCCCAATACTTTCGCCTTATTTCATCTCTTTGATTAGCGTTGTATTGCGAAATTCTTGGTCTATCAACAGGATCCCAAGGAAGATCATTCAAGTCAATCACGTTAATAGGGTGTCTAGTAGGCTTTTACCTCGTAGTTTCCCCACTAACATGATTCGATGTTGATGAAGATGGCATTTTTCTTATATGGCATGCTTCCATATTTCTAGCAAAAAATCCACAAACTAAATTAGGTGTTTACAAAAGTGTTACACACTTACTGAGTTACTAATAAACTACAACAAAAAAACTTTGCCATAAAAAAAAGTAATGCAGTAAAAAAAATCCACATTCACATATTAAATTCACCAAAAGCCATTAATTTTCCATATAAGACTTTGCCATAAAAAAATCCACATTCACATATCTAATATATTTATACAAAGTATTAATAACAAACTTTCTAATTTATTATACAAATTTAAAGTTTGGAAGATTAAAATTGAGGTTAATGTTATCACTTACCAATTTACCATATTCAAAATTGGAAAAATTAAAATTGAGGTTAGGGTTATCACTTACCAATTTACCATTTTCAAAATTGACACTCAAAAGATGCAAATCTTGAAGAAACTTTGAAGAGTTGTAATAGAGAATCAATTATCAATTCAATTTAACTTTAAAGTGAATATGTGACGTGTTGGAGTGTTCAGTGGCGAAGCCAGAAAATTTGATCACGGGGGGCATCGAGCAAAAAAAATAGATAACAAGAGATGTCATTTTCTAGCGTAATTTAAAATAAACCGGGTTGGGTTTGATATAAAGGCATTAAAAGTGCTCTACTACGATGCAGTTTACACTAATTATAAAGTTTAAATGACGATAACAAAAAATCCTACGGTAATTTCATCTGATTTACCAAAAATTCAAATATTAATTACATAAAAGTAGTATTAGAACGCTCATAATTTTATGAATAGTTTAATTAAGAGATAAGTCTATATATTACCCGATCAAAACATCAAAATTACATATTTTTTCAAAAACACAAATTTTAAATATACAAGTACAATATTTATAAAACATGTGTTGAGGACATGTAAAATTCCCTTTAATTATATTATATGTAACAATAATTGTGAAAAACATTAGAAAACCTCTACTGTGCTAAGAGCATCTCCAATGCATAACGCTACAATATGCATAAAGCTACTATAGCTTTTTATTATTTTAACAAGTCATTTAAAAGAGTTTTTTAGCATTACAATGAAAACTTTTAAAAAAGACTTGTTAAACTGTAAGTCTTTTTTTTAAGTCTTATACATTAAGTGCAAAAAATCATTATTTTTTTTTTATTTTATTTTTTTTCATTTTGGATGCTGTAACAAATTAAAACTAAAATACCCATTATGTTGCATGTTATCAAAATCATGCTAGAAAATAAAAACCATTTGAAAATTTCTATAAAAAAAAGAAAAAAGGTCGACATTTGAACAAGAGAAATAAATTGTATTACTTCCAACCAGTGGCCCACACCCCACTATCCCCCACCCACTTTTCACACTTCCCAGTATATCTTCTTCTCCATATTTCTTCTCCGTATTTTCTGACTGAAAAACCCGCCGGAGAAACAGTTTTCTTTTGCATTAGAGAGCACTCTAATTGTGGGCAAGATGAGAGTGATGGGGGCACTTTGATCTTATAGGCGAGGGCACTGGACTTCTTACTCAACATTGTTACCTATTTTCCTATATATTTTGTGTATTCGGAAGATCACTTGTTGGGGGCATTTCCCCCCACTAATACTAAGGTGGCTCCGCCCCTGGCAGTGTTCGTACTTGTGGCTGTATTCTATAGTCGGTGACAAATGTGTAAACAAAGTTGAATGAGCATTTGGACTTAGCGGGTTGGGGGCAATATGATTTGTTAGTGTAATAGAAAAGCCCAAAACTAATTTTTTTTACACTAGATTATCATAAAGATGGGCTAAGTGTGGAGGGCACTGCCACCTCAAAGACAAAGTGTAGTTCCACCCCTGTTTGTTGACACACAATTCGCTTGAAATATCAAATTTTATCTTTGTACTTGATGAAGCGTGCATATAAGATTCTCCGAATTCTTGTTGACCACAAATCTATAAGCTTAAGAAATAAACCTTGTTATCCACGATCAAATTTCAGCTAAAGAGTAAGTAAAATGTTTATTAAAGAGTTAATGAGTTTTAGAGCGAGAAAAGTGCATCCAATGCGTGGTACCTAATCACCGAGAAGTTGTTCGATAGTTGGTATTTATAGTGTCGTTGATTTTGTCTTGCTCATTGGACAGTGGAGTCGTGAAATATTCTTTACCCAATTCATATGAGTATGTTTCCCTTGCTATCACTAATATCGAGTTAGATTTTTGTTTAGGTATTAGTGTCTTATTGTCTCGAGGTCAAAATCTGTCTAATGTGTGAACTTTAACCGAAATAGAGTATTTTTCATGTTTTCTATTTAATCGAAGACGACTATTTCCATTCTTATAAATAGTGATGTGAGTGGATTAATATTTCTTATGAGTGTGACACAATAAACAAAAGTGCAAGAATGATGCATGGTTGTTATATAACCTTGCGGTTAATACCAACAATTTCATTCACTGGAGAATGGATATATGTTTGACTTATGGACATGTTGACCTTGTTTTATCTTAAACAAGGTTGATCGACATTTAAAAATAATAATAACAACATTATGAGATAATCGCCATTTTAAGTGTTAACCATAATTAATTTTTTGATGAAGAATGACTAACAATTTGAAGAATGACAATGAAATTCCTCTAAAATATTAAACCAAGCATCCACAAATAAAGACAAAAACACTATTTTATTCCATTTAAATATGATCCATAAAACTATCAATCTCAAATTCTCCATATGTGATATATTTTTCAACTATTAGGTCAAATTCTATAAACCAAGAATGTCAATAATCAAAGACTAATCTTACAAATAAAAAACTCAAATGATAATGACACAACTAAACACAAAATCAAGAAAAGACACTAACTAGTTAACTCCACTACATCCATCCAACCAAGTCCACTCCATCACTTCCACTAAACCAAAAAAAAAAAAACACTTAAAACACTTTGTTTATTTCTCTCTCATCATCAAGTCACTTTCCATATTTATTTCCTTCAATAAGAACATCACTTCATTACCTCACAAAATTTCCATTCATTTTCTTCTTCTTAGCTTATTTCACACGTCAATACTTTAAATAAATAAGCTCTCACTAGCTTATTCATCATTTCTCATTTTTCATCATCTTCTCTGCTGTTTTATACAATAAGCTTCTTCATCTCGTAAGATCACTTTTTATTATTATTCTTATTCAATTATTATTAATTTCGTAAGGTTAGATCTGCTGTAATTTTGGACCGTTAGATCAAATTGTTAGATTTTATATAATTAGTTGATTTGATTGATGTGATTTTATTTGTTTATTTATTTATAGTAAAGTTGGTTAAAGTTGTTTGTGTTTATATCTGGATAGATTATTTTAGCTTTTTTAGGTAAACTACTTTTTATCTTGTAGATAATAAGTGATGTGTGACGTAAGGCGCGATATATTGATTTTATTGAAATTAGGTAGTAGATAATAATAGTATTAGTGATTGATCATGTTTACGGCTTTGAGTAGATATAGTTTTGAGATGATTTGACGTAAGTAGTTAGTTGATATTCTATTCTTTTGATTAGTGATAAGGTAACTGCGCGCTTAGGACTGAATGAATATTCTCAACTGTAACGATTATTAGGAATAAAATCCTGATCGCATCAATTCGTTTGTAAGTGTAGATTTACTGGCATCATGCTCATGGTAGTTGGGACATATACGAATGACTGTTTTGCCGGCGTTTATCGTTTAAGGTGTTGGCTGGATTGATTTATGTTATGCTAGCTTTTGCTTTTGTGTCGTGTAGAAAATGGTGGTAGGGGGTAGGTTGTATGGCAATTGGGTAGCACGTTGTAGTACTCAAAGTATGACATGTTGGAAACATTGATGATTGATGTTGTATGAGGTTTTCTCTTTTTTTCGTAATTTGAGTACGGTAAGTTAGAAGTTAAACTGTTTATCGAGGTGCTTTTTTAATAGAATGTATCGGAGGAATTAGCTTTGAATAGCAGATGAGAGAAGCATGTTACTGTCTTCCTTAGCTTCAAGTTTTAGTCACGCAAAACTAGTTTAAGATAAAAGGCTTGTTATTATAAGAAATACTACTCGCTGCGTCAAAATATGTCTCTGATAAAAAAAATGCACAATGTTATGGAGATATGTACTTATTACACTGTTTACTAGCCAGATGACAAATTTACCGTCTATTACTTTTCATGTTATTGTAATAATTTACATCTGTTCGTTTTGGACCGGTGTAGCTCTAATTGATTGTTTACCTAATCGTAACTTATTAAGATTAAGTGAAATGTTGAAGATTAAATGTTAGATTTCGTGAACATTTGATTTGATTGAAGCCTGACGGAGTGACGGTTGAATATTGATTCTTATAGAAATAGATATAAATAGTTATGTTGATAGGATTATACATAATTTTAGCATTCCATTTTTAGTAAAGTTGCATAAAGTTGTTTGTCTTCATATCTGGACAAAGGATTCAACTTTTTGAATTTTATTCCATGTTGAATTGTATGTATGTCGATAAGTTTTTGGTGAATAAGTGCTGTATGACGTAGGCAATAATTCAATAGATGTTGATTTATAAAAAAGTGTGTAAATCAAATATATGACATCATAAGCTTTGGATCTCTTTAAGCAATGGCTTTTCGATGATTTGACATACTGTATGTGGAATGTGGTATTAAGAAGGTTTTGACTAATAATCAATATTCTATTCGTTAGTTGATGATCTCCTATCACTTATGACAGTACCAAGAAATAGATTAGAGGACCAAAATTTATACTTGGTATGAGATAACTACTTAGCACTAAATATTCTGAAATGCAATAAATTCCTGATTGAGGTGGTGTTTCCTTCCATGAGCTGGCTGACTTATTTTATGTTATGCTCGCTTTTGCTTTTCGGTCATGTAGAAAAGGGTGATAAAGGGTAGGTTGTAGCTATGACAATAATTGATCTTGCAACTTGCAAGTGGCGCTGTTATCTGGGATTTCCCGTTCTTTTTCATAACTCAATTATATCAAGTATAAGCAAAATTGTGGTAGTTTTTCTCAAATTGGTTTAAAGATATTAGCTTTCGGTAGCAGACCGAAGCATGCTACCGTCTTCCTTAGTCTTTATTGTTTTACCTCTTATATGTTAGTCACCTGCAACTAGTTTGGGATGAAAGGCTTGTTGCTGTGTTAAGAAATACTAAATTATTATATTATATTTGACTCACTTCCCTGGACATATTGGTCATATAGATTTTTTTTCAGAAGCACATGGGTTTGTTTTATTTTATGACGGACATTTTTTTGCTATCCAACTTCAACTTTATGAAATGATGTACTTGTTATTTAACCTTTTGATAGTACTCAGCATAAAAATAATGTGTTATAGGGCGTATATTTTGTAGCAGAGGTATAACTAATCTTCCGTTGTTTTTCTGAACTTTTTACATTCAGAACTCACTCCACGTACAGCATCAAATTCTGGCAACAGAAGCATAACATGTCTCAGAACCCTACAGAATGAGACATACCGAGTAATCTCATGTGAAGGGGTTGACCTATTGGTAGTTAATATTACCTTGTGTTCATAATTTCTGTGAAAGATTGGAAAACATGCCTTCATGGTGGAGCAAGTCATCATCAAAAGAAGCAAAGAAGAAGACAAACAAGGAGAGTATTATTGACACAATCCGCAAGTTTAGAAAATCAACCAACAGATCAGGCGATTCACGAAGGGGTTGCAGTGATACAGTTTCAGAGCTCGGGTCTCTTTCCAGGGTTCAGTCCAGGTCCGTGTCACCTTCCAAAGAATCTAAACTTGTGGCTCGATGTCAAAGTTTTCAAGAAAGGCCTCAGGCTCAGCCACTCCCGCTTCCCAGTCATCATCAGTCCCGTGTGACTCGAACGGAGTCTGGAATCAGTTCATCTGGAAAACCGAGACAAGAAAAGGGGTCCAAACTGCCACCGTTTCTTCCACCCCCCAATACCGGATACACACGGGCCAGGCCCGATGCTGCAGATTTTGATGGAACAGATTCGGTGTTTAGTGAATGTTATAGTGATAGTGATGATCCACCTGACTCAAGCCAGCTTAGCCCCTTGGCGTCTGATTACGATACAGGGAGTCGAACAACTGCGGGAAGCCCTTCCAAGTAAGTATATATTTGAAAATTTTGAAATAATTATATATAATTGTTTGATAAAAACTCATTTCTTTATTCCGGTTTGCTGAAGTATGATTGTCAAGGACCAGTTGCCTGTCACGAAAGTTCATTCAAGAGATGTAGCAAAACCACAAGATCATCTTTTTGATAATCGTATCTCATCTTCACCCACTAGGAGAAAACCGTTAAGCAGTCAAGTCCCTAATCTCCAGGTCCCGAATCATGGTGCATTCTTCAGTGCTCCAGACAGCTCGATGTCAAGCCCTTCTAGAAGCCCGTTACGAGCATTTGGAACCGAGCAAGTTATAAACTCTGCCTTCTACTCCACAAAACCATATCCTGATTTTCCTTTTCTTGGATCTGGACAGTGCTCGAGCCCCGGGTCAGGTCAGAATTCTGGGCATAATTCTATGGGGGGTGAAATGGCGGGCCTATTTTGGCAACCAAGCAGGGGTAGCCCTGAGTATTCACCACTTCCTAGTCCCAAGATGACTAGCCCTGGCCCAAGTTCTAGAATCCATAGTGGTGCAGTCACACCACTTCATCCAAGAGCTGGTGGCGCAGCCATCGAGTCACAAATTAACCGATCCGATGATATAAAGCAAAAGAGTCACAGGTTGCCTCTTCCTCCGGTCACAATTTCCAATTCTTTACCTTTTTCTCAGCCAAACTCAGCAGCAACATCACCTTCCGTACCACGAAGTCCTGGACGGTCAGATAATTTACCTAGCCCGGGATCAAGATGGAAGAAGGGGAAGCTGCTAGGTAGAGGCTCATTTGGGCATGTTTATGTTGGTTTCAACAGGTATGAAATGGGTTGATTGTTGTTCCATTTTCTCTTTCTGTTCCTTGTTTTACTTGTCTAGTTGTAACAAAATGGGCAAGTTGGGTGACAGGAAAAAAGGGTACTTTTGTACGCGTTGATCGGGCCGACCCACAAACACTAGTTTTCTTTTATTTTTATTTTCTCTCCATTTTTTTTTTTTTTTTTTTTTTTTTTTTTTTTCCCGAAATTTGTAAAAGATTATGTTAAAGATAATTACAAAACTATTTTTTTTTCAAAAGAGATAAAGAAAGTGTTATGTGTTTGAATACATTTCAGATTATCCCATCCAACTCATTTCCCTATAAGTTACTAGTATATCTTTTAACTTAACCCATCCAAGTTCTGACCTATATTTAGATATACGATTGTAGTTTTGTTCAGTGTTAGTTTCTAACCTCAGTTGCTCTTGTCTGGGCTTACGTTACTGGTGTAGCGAGAGCGGGGAAATGTGTGCTATGAAGGAAGTTACATTGTTCTCTGATGATGCAAAGTCAAAGGAAAGCGCAAAACAGTTGGGCCAAGTATGTATGAGCAATTTAGGATTTCTTTATGTTTCTCTTATCATTTCATGTTTGCGATATCCATTTATGGTGATTGCTCTTAAAATTTTCAGGAAGTTTCTTTATTGAGCCGGTTAAGCCATCCAAATATTGTGCGGTACTACGGGTCTGAAATGGTAAGTTTTGTACCATATAACTCACCTGTAATCCTACGATGGCCGACGTCATTACAGTTTGTGGCTTTGAAAACATTTCTCTGTAAAATGAGATTTTATTTATATATATCATTTCTATATTTACTGGATTAATGGTTTCTGAACAGGTTGATGACAAACTTTACATATATTTGGAATATGTATCGGGTGGTTCGATCTATAAACTTCTTCAAGATTATGGACAATTTGGTGAGCTGGCAATCCGAAGTTACACTAAACAGATCTTGTCAGGGCTTGCATATTTACATGCTAAGAATACCATCCATAGGTGAGTCAGTTAGCAATTAGAAACAAATTTCTACAGTGTATGGCCCTAAGGTGTTTTTCAACATAACTAGAACTTGGGTATTTTCAAATTTGCTTGCAGGGATATTAAAGGAGCAAATATCCTTGTTGACCCAAATGGTCGAGTTAAGTTGGCAGATTTTGGAATGGCAAAGCATGTAAGTTTGTAATATCTGTTAATTATAGAGGTGGCAATTTTGACCCATTCACTTATGACTGGGTTGATTCGGGTTATGTTTGATATCTAACGGGTAAAATCAGCAAAAGTAGCTTAAAAAGAAACGAGTGTAGGTTGACAAAGTGGGTCAAAGTTGGCCAAAATGGTATTTTTGTGCCTAAAACCTTCCAACTTATTTTATTCTTAAGAGGTGATGAAACTTATTTTTTCGTAATTATGTTGGACATATAAAATATTTATAAACAATTTTAATCCTGGACATAAACATTTTAGGCCAATCTGAACTGTTTCAATCTATACCAAAAAATATTTTGATCCAAGCCCATTTTGATCTATTACTGGAGCTGCCCATTTGCCACCTCTTGTTAGTATGTTAAATTGCATTGTATGCTTGAAATAAAATCATGAGGCTGCATGCTACGGTTAAACCCTTCCTGTATTATAACACCCACCACCATTCCTGCAGATAACAGGGCAGACATGTCCATTGTCATTCAAAGGAAGTCCTTACTGGATGGCACCTGAGGTTAGAATATATATTTTTCTTTGGCTAGAAAAAAAGAAATGTACCTAGATATTATATGCAATCTTACATAAATCTGTTCAATGCAGATCATCAAGAATAGCAGCGGTTCCAACCTTGCTGTTGACATCTGGAGTCTTGGATGTACAGTTCTAGAAATGGCAACCACAAAACCACCTTGGAGCCAGTACGAGGGGGTCAGTAGCGTGAAAACTCAATGTTACGCATGATTTTTTAATTCTAACTCAGATTACTTTGTTTATATACGATATTTTTTTTATTGACATCAAATATGTTGGAAATCGTAGGTTGCTGCATTGTTTAAGATTGGAAACAGTAAAGAACTCCCTGTTATTCCTGATCACCTTTCCGATGAGGGGAAGGATTTTGTAAGGCAATGCCTACAGAGAAATCCGCTACACCGTCCTACGGCAGCTCAGTTGCTGGATCACTGCTTCGTAAAAAATGCTGCTCCTCTAGAAAGGCCCGTATCGTATTCCGAGCCATCTGATCCACTTCCTGGCGTTGCAAATGGGGTAAATCTCTGATATATATATCTGCTGATGTTATTCCTTTTAATATCAGATGTGACAAGTTGAGTGGTTGGGTGAGGGTCAAAACGGGTTTGGGTTGAAACGGGACAATGTTAGTGCTTTTTTGTATCTTTTATTGATAATCAATGTGCTATTCATGATTCCAAAAACAGTGTCTTAATAATAATTATCTAATTCCTTTAATGAAAACGAAATTGTGAAATCAACTATTAATGCTACTTCCATCTTTAGCTTAATAGAGCCCTTTTAGATCGGCTCATTTATAAGTAAATGGATCATATTTGTCGTTAGTATATATAAATCAACTATTAAGTGCTACTCCCATCTTTAGCTTAATTTCGTATGTTTCTTGAGAGTAATTGTTATAAACTTACTTGTCAGTCATGTTTACATGATTGAAACAAAACTAATATGATCCTCTTTTACTCGGATGACTTTTTTGCAATGTGCATACAGGTCTCAGTAATTCTTCTTTTCACAAGAAACTTGATGTAATGATATGATATTCAAAAGCATGTTTGTACTCGAGTTGTTATTACAGGCATAACACCTTAAATGCAATCTATTGGCCTTAAATTATGACATACGTATAATGGTTAAAGCTTGCTGAAAATATGTGGATAATTCGTTGTTATAACTCCCAAGAATTAATTATCGTCATGGTTTATTAATGTTTTCCAGGGTATTGGACATCCAAGAAATCGACAAGCATTGGATTCAGATAGACTTGCTACTCATTCATTTAGAGTGCCAAGACCGGGCTTTATTTCCAGGTATGTCTCCTTCTCCCCCTCCCCATACACTTGCACAAGATACTAGAGGTTACAAATTGGAAGGGTGAACATAATTGATTTTTTGCTGTCGGTTAAATGAATCGGGTTGTGTTAACTCAGGCTGAAGCTCTTTTTATCCACACTTTTTTATAAAAACAATGAGACAGTTGTGATTATAGAAAAATATTCTTCCAGTAATATATAATGATTTAAGAGGTTTTATGCTTAAAAAACAAACATTGGGAGGAGCTGGGGAGTATCAACTCATTTGACCTGTTATCTTCTACGCTATTGTTCATTATTTTACTAGTTTGACTCGCTAGAGAGAACATAACCCGAATCAATTATATGGGTCGAAATTTCCCCCTCTACAAGTTATCCACAAGTAGAAATTATTTTATTATTGCACAAGATCCGCAATGTATAATGGAAATAATAATCTCATATTTGCAGCGATGTTCAAATTCCAAGGAACATATCCTGCCCCGTCTCTCCAATTGGAAGCCCCCTTTTACATTCAAGGTCACCACAACACCTTAATGGTAGGTTGTCTCCATCACCCATATGTAGCCCACGGATTACTTCAGGTGCATCCACTCCAACCAATAATGGTTCTAAAATCCCATTTCATCACGTTAACCAGTCAGTTTACCTGCACGAGATCTCAAAACCCACCAACATATCTTATCGTGAACCTGTGCCCGATATGTTCCGAGCCAAACAGACCGGGACTAACGGGCGCAGCCCTGTAAGGCAATTTGGCGGTCTCACTCAAGAACTTCAAGGTGGACAGGGGGTCTTGGCAGATTCTGTATCTCATCTACTCATGAGAGATAAAATTAACTTCTTCAAACCTTCATTAGATCTAAACCCTTTATAAGGTGCAAATATCATTCTCATTAATTATAAATGCAAGAGGAGACTAATAACGGGAGAGAAAAAAACGGCACCATTTTGGTTAAGGTAGCTGAAATGTGCCATTTTGAAGGGAGGGTTTTGCATATAATGTCTCATTTTACTTGTATATTGAGTAATGCAGCCACCATTGAGGATTTAACTGGTAATATATATGGTGGTATAAAACAGGATTTCACATGTATCATCAGATAGATGAGTAGGAATTAGTCGAATAAATAGAATTTAAGTAGAGGTCTTTTTTTTCTTCTTGTGGGAAGCTGAATCTGCTGTACATAAAATGCAGAATTGTGTTTCCTTTCACTTGACACATTTTCTACTGGCAAAACTGTATCTATATATCTATGGGTGTGAATGATTTCTCGTATGTACCATGTACATCAGAATTTCAGGTAATTGATCTATTTAGTTTGGAGGTCTTGACTTGTCTTTTCATAGTGGTATTATATGTACTGAAAATAGGTTGTCAAGGTCACAAAATACATAATGCTAGTCAAATCCTATTTTGTTTCGACTTTTTAGCATGCTAAAAATGTATAATTGTGAAAGCCTCGTTTCATATTCCTGAAAATATTTCCAACAGTTTTTTCGTGCAAGTTTCAGACATTTTCAAACACAGACAAATAACTGAAACAAGTAAAGATTAAAGATGTTACTGTACTAGTCTTTTAACCGTTCCTGACTTCCTGATACTTCTTACATTCTTGTAATGAAATAAAATGTGACAGCCGAATATAGTACAAACTGAATAAAGCTTTGAGGGTTTGTGTCGGGTTTGATGGTGCTCCTATGATCAATGAAGTCGGTGTTTGATTGATGTTTGGTGGGTGACTATTTATAAAATACTCAAAATCTCATGCATGCAATTACAGTAGTGTTTAGAAGATCTGGTACTTTACTAGTTTTCTGCAATGAAAATTTGAAAAGTTCCCTGGATGTCCTTTTTAATCAACATTTTGGTGATATTCTTTTGATGGATGACCTTAGGCTGTGTTTGGCAGCGGGCTTATGAGGGGCTTATAGGGCTTGGGCTTCTAAAATAAGTCGGCTTATAAAATAAGTCTCGTTTGTTATGCGGGCTTATGAAATCATAAGCTCCTGAAGGGGCTTAAAACTTTAGCCCTAAAAAAGGGGCTAAAAACTTTAGCCCGGGGCTTATGAACCATAAATTACATATTTACCCGCAAAAATATCTAACATATACCATAAAACTCATTTAATTATATCCTTTTTAGTAATTTTGCAATAATAAGCCCTAGCCCCAGCCCATTTGCCAAACAAGTTTACAAAAATACAAATTTCAACTTCGGCTTATAATAAAAGCCCCAGCCCAAGCCCCAGCCCCAGCCCTAGCCCCAGCCCCAGCCCCAGCCCATTGCGCCAAACATACCCCTGGTGTAATGGTCACTTGTTCACCTCCCCTCAGCTATCACACCAGCTTTTTAACATACCACTTTACATTCATTTTTTAGCCATAATGGTCACCACCTAACCAATCACATAAAAATGACTCACTTTATATATGCATACCTCACAATATACCCACCCACACACACACACAAAAAAAAATAACAAAAAATAATGGTATCACCCTCCTTCACCAGTTCACCTTCACTTCACCTCTCCTTCACTCACCCCATTACACCCCGCCTAACATGAGAACGTCTGGCAAGTGAACGTTGGTGAATAAGACGATACATAAAAGCAAGTTGTTTCTTTACTGTAATCCAAATTTTGATTTGAGTGCATTGGTTTGTCAACTGGTGTTCAATCAATAACTTTAGTTTAGACAAACAGAACATCAAAAAACCAATGCAAACCGGATATGGATTCAGACATTTGATTGTTCTGTATCATAACCGAAAAATAGTGAAAATTACTGTGCTACCCATATCAATTATGGTGTGTCTGCACACACCCAGATTTAGGTTCAATATAAAAAATACCCATCCATGTCGGGTATTTATCTTCACTATATACACGACATGGACGTGTATGCTTAAGAATGATCTTGTAATTAAATCCTTACCCATGTCGGGTAGAAAATCACATGGTATACACGACATGATATTTTTATTATTCTTCACACCTACCCAAGCCCATCTAGTGTATACATATACACGACATGGGGAATATATACACGACAAGAAAAAGGTGTGGGGTCTAGAGTATATATTTACACGACATGGGGAAAAAGTTAAATACATGTCGGGTATAGAGGACATAAATACACGACATAGCACTTAGGGTTTGTAGTGTTACTTTCCAGGTTGTCTCTAGCATTGGGAAAGAGCAAATATTAAAAGTTGATTTGATGATTCAATGGATGGTAGATGAATTTGTTGTGAAAAGTCTCTAACATCAGGAAATTGTTGTGAGAAATCTTTTTGGTGAGCCATTGAAGAGATTTTATGTGTGAGATATGTGTTTCTACGTCTATATATATACAAATTCTGTTGTCATTTACCATTTCATTTATGTCTCGTAGAAAATAAACAAAACCCTAAAACATGTCGTGTATAGGGTATTATATTACACGACATTGTCTAGGGCTTTAAATGAGATTGCAAACTATGTCAATGTCGTGTATATTTTCTCACTATACCCGACATTACCATGTGATTGTCATACTTTTGTCATATGTCGTGTATATTTTCTCACTATACAAGACATTACCATGTGATTGTCATACTTTTGTCATATGTCGTGTATATGTATACACTAGATGGGCTTGGGTAGGTGTGAAGAATAATAAAAAAAACCATGTCGTGTATACCATGTGATTTTCTACCCGACATGGGTAAGGATTTAATTGCCAGGATCATTCTTAGCCATACACGTCCATGCCGTGTATATAGTGAAGATAAATACCCGACATGGATGGGTATTTTTGATATTGAACCTAAACCTAGGTCTGTGCAGCACAGTAATTTTCACCGAAAAATATACTCAGTTCACAGATTTGGTTTGCCAATTTGTCTGTCAACATGCTCTCTTGCCGTATGTCTCAACTCTCAATTCCTTGTGCTTGTTTGCAAAACTTAGGGTGCGTTTAGTTGGAGAACAAATTATCTTATTTTCTATCTCTAGTTTTGTAAAAATTTGGAAGGAGAATTAATCTCCACAAAACACTTGAAAATATAGAAAACGCGTTTAGTTGATGTTTCTATTTTCTGTTTTGAAGAAAGGGAGGGAGGGTTGAGGGTTACAAAGGAAAACAAGGAAAACAACTAAAATTTGTTTTGTAATTTTCCTTGTTAAGTTAGGAAATAGGGGATTTGTGTTTTGCAAAACATTTTGTTGGAAAACGTTGATTTGAACGCGATTTCTGTTTTCCTTGTTTTCCACAAAACATTTTGTGGAAAATAAGGGTGTTTTCCCTCAACTAAACGCAACCTATATTCTGTGAGACTGTTTCCTTTTATCATGTGTTTTGAAAACTATCTACTGTTTACAAAATTATTGTTTTCGTAACATTTAATTAGAACGGAATACACTGATTTAAAATTAGCAAATTATAAAATCTGATAGCAAAAATAAATTGATCTAATATTAAATTACATTGTTATTACTACTAATTAAATTGATTTACTCCGTTCTATTTCGTAAAAATAAGACAGCATACTTGAATAATTTCTTCCGTCTTTACAAACTAACCAAACGTGATAATGCAAAGTAAGGACTCATTTCATTACCTTGTCCATTACATTCATTTTTCGTGTCATTTAACCCTACAGTTATGCATTGAAGTGAAACCCTTAAGGCCATCAAATGCATTCTCTAGTGTAAACAAACACGAATCACTTTAACATATTTAAAGAGACAAACCAGGTGATGTCGATATTTACTTGATTAAATCGATGCTAAAATCCCATAATCTCTTGGCCAAATCCATGTCTTTAGCCAACTTTGTCGTTTTTGCCAAATTGCTATCCGAAAAATATTCACCGCTTACCCCTTTAACTTGTGGGTGCAGTGCTACATAGCATGTTGTTGCTGCCCCCTAAATATCACACACCAAAATAAATGAGAAATAAACGAGCATTTTGCTTGATAAAAATTAAACAATCAAGAATGTGTTTGACTAGGTACAAAGCTACTAAAGTTCACGGTGTTGTAAAACATTAAGCTATCAATGCACTCCATGTTCTAAATCACTTTTAAGTTTTGACCACATGTTCCACTTTCCAGGAAAATGTCATATATTTGTCCTCCAAGAATTCTAAGGGCTCATCGTTTTGACAAGGGAATCAGTTCATGTAACTTATACATTTGCGGTAAAAATGGGTAAAATGTGGTTACACCTTAGATCCTCTGATTCACCAAGCTACACACCAGTTAGAAAGCGTAATAGACATGACAATTCCAACGGGTAGATTCGGGTTATATACTTATATTTTATCTCTAATGTGTCAAAACTCAAAACAGTAAACTTTTGATAAGGTTAAAATAGATGAACGGATCAAAAATGACCCTCACTGTATTTCAATGCTTAAATCCCTTAACAGCCTAATTAGACCCAATTTGACCCATAATAATAACCTGTTCTTACAACTACATATGACCCATTACCCAACCCACCCAGCCTAATTATTTGCCACTTCACCAACTTACTAACCTGCTGAACATTTTTCATTACAAAACTGCTGAGCTTGCTCACAAAACCTGCATTTATAAATAGCAGCAAAAATGGGGTTATAAGCAAAGCTTTCTATAAGCTTTTCTATTATCCTTTTTTTTCTCATTGGTAATTATTTGTAAAACATTACCTTCCGCAAATTTGGGAGGAGTAAATATGTGACGGAACAAATTTGTTGAGATTACTCCCGGATGAAGAGAATTTGCAGTTATTTCTGCGCCCTCTTCCTGTTCAATCAGCAAAATCACCATACATCAGATCATGATATACTTAGACTTTAGCTCAAAATTGTAACCTTTCAAATCAAGATATAAATTTCATGACCATTAACATGTTCTTGTAAGTAATCGTAGTATCTAAAGTTGAATATGGTGACCGAATATGTTTTAGTTCGAGTTAATTGCATTTTTGGTCCTTGTGGTATGGTCAAATTGCAGGTTTGGTCCTTAAAACTTTGAAAGTGCAATGATAGTCCTCATTTTGAAGTTTGGATTGCATTTTTGGTCCCTGATCAGTGTGAAATGACCAAATTACCCTTGTCTTCTCTAAATAAGAAAAAGTGTATTTTAGTCATTTCATTTTATCTAGGGACCAAAAATGCAATCCAAACTTCAAAATGAGGACTATCATTGCACTTTCAAAGTTTTAGAGACCAAACCTGCAATTTGGCCATACCACAGGGACCGAAAATGCAATTAACTCTTTTAGTTTTTAACGTTTATCAAAACCCTGCTAAGAAATCAGTCTGTCAACTTCAAAAGTCAAAACTGTTCAAGACAGGTTCCATTGACATACATTACGAAAGCAAAACTGATACCTTTAGATGTCTTGTAAGCTCATTAGCATGCAGAATGTTGGCTAGCTTTGATTGACCATATGCTTTATATTTATTGTACCTGTACAACACATCTAATCAAGTTAAAGTAATAAAAGAAATTTGGTAAACCTTTATATAATAATATCGTTTGCATTGACATAAACATACTTATAGTAAAATATGCTTGAACCATACTACAAAAAATTTCATTTGATTAAATGCTATAGTTGTTATCTGGCAATAATCGAGCCACTTGACCAGTTTACCTTTAATAAAATGATGTCAATAATGAGAAAGAAGTTACGAGAAATTCAGACACATTACAATGTATATAGTTTATAATTCCGTTTGACCGAAAAAGAAAATTACCAAACAAATAGTATTTTCTCATAATCAGCTAACAAGATAAGAAGCAAGTGTTGGAAAATTTAGTGCACTTGTGGGATTAGTTCTCACGTGGTAATGGGTCAGGAGGTACGGAGTGTACACCCATATGGTCCCTGAACACCCTGACTCTAATAGTGGTTTGTACTGATAGATAGTGTTTCCACTGATGGGTGGTGTTTCCACTGATAAACTTGTATCAGGCATTGACCTATTCAAGTGGCAGTTACAACTGCATAATGACCACGTTTAATTGGTCATGTAACCACTAACAACTATAATGGGGATAATTATGAGGCGATTAATGGGGCGATTAATTCTCATAATTCCATTTGACTAGCTAAAAGTATTTTCCTATAAATAGGAAATTTGATCATGCATGAAAGGACACACAGAAAACGATTAACACTTCTAAGCAAAAGGGTTTATGAATTGTGCCTAATTCTATAACTACATTTGGTCTTATCCCAAGTAGATATTCGTGTAACCCAGGCATTAGGGTCGAATAGTTTACTTTGGAAAGTGATCACACGATTCCAAGTGATATCCGCTAACCACCTAGTGGTATTGCTATTGTCTTTGATTATCTAACCCTGTTCTGGGCGAATACACACCAACAATCAAAGTAAACTATTAGTGATAATCAATGGCTGCTGCTGCAATGAAACATATGGCTTCAAACTTTGCCAAGCTTGATAAGTTTGAAGGGGTGGACTTTAGGAGGTGGCAAAAGAAGATGCATTTCTTGCTGTCAAGCATGAGTGTGGTGTATGTGCTAACTACACCTATTCCTGATGATGGGGATGATGCTACTGTGGAGCAGATGAGGAGGAGGAGCAAATGGGAGAATGATGACTACATTTGCAGAGGTTTAATCCTCAATGGTATGTCTGATTCTTTGTTTGATATTTATCAGAACTTTGAATCTTCCAAAGTACTGTGGGATTCCTTGGATGCCAAATATATGGCTGAGGATGCATCAAGTAAGAATTTCCTTGTAAGTAATTTCACAAATTACAAAATGACTGATTCAAGACCAGTTATGGAACAATACAATGAACTTCTTGGTATACTTGGAAGGTTTACACAACACAATATGCACATGGATGAGGCTATTCAAGTCTCTTGTGTCATTGATAAACTTCCCCCTTCTTGGAAAGATTTCAAGCATACCTTGAAACATAAAAAGGAGGAGTTAACTCTAGTTGAGTTGGGTAGTCATCTGCGCATTGAGGAATCTCTCAAGGTGCAGGATAATGACAAGCCAAAGAGTAGCAATGCTACTGGTGCATTTGTTGTCAATATGGTGGAGCATAACAATTCCACCAAGTACAATGACAACAAAGGCAAACGCAAATATCATGACAACACAAGGGCAGATCCTAACAAGAAGGCAACACCTACTTGTTGGAAATGTGGCAAAACTGGTCACATTAAAAGGGATTGCAAAGGTGTTAAAGTTGGTGGTAAAGCCAATGGATCAGGCACTAATGGTTCAGGGAGTGGTAGTTCAGCCAACTCACTGAAAGGTCAGAATATGTTTAATAAGTCTTTTCAGATTTATTATGTTACATATGTATCTGAATCTTATTATGTGCAGGATGATGATGTTGCGTGGTCGGTTGACTCTGGTGCAACAGTTCATGTGTGTAAAGATAGAAGCTGGTTCAAGACTTATGAGTCACTGAATGATGGTTCTATTCTTCACATGGGAAATGAGTCAACAGCCTTGGTGCATGGTCGTGGTTGTGTAGATCTTAGATTTAGTTCTGGAAAGATTGTAACTTTGTTTGATGTTATTCATGTTCCTGATGAAGAACTTGGTTTCAAGTAGTATTTTGAATAATCATGGTTATAAACAAGTTATTGAGTCTGATAAATTTGTTCTTTCTAAGCATGGTGTTTTTATTGGTTTTGGATATTTGTGTAATCAAATGCTCAGGCTTAATATTGTCACTCATAGTGTTAATTCAGCATTTGTGACCACCACTGACCTGACTCTACCCTATGGCATGCAAGACTTGGCCATGTACACTATAAAAGAATACAAGATATGTCTAGGGATGGTTTAATCCCAGCATTTGACATGGACACTGAAAAGTGTAAAACTTGCATGTTGACCAAGATAACCAAGAAACCTTTTCAGGGTGTTAGTCGTGAGACTAAGCTCTTGGAGCTAATACACAGTGACCTGTGTGATTTGCATGCCAATCCTTCTTTGGGGAATAAGAAGTACTTTTTGACATTTATTGATGATGCTTCAAGGTTTTGTTATGTCTATCTGTTACATACCAAGGATGAAGCATTAGATAAATTCAAAGTGTTTAAAACTGAAGTTGAATTACAACTTGGGTCCCTGATCAAAAGATTAAGGACTGATAGGGGAGGTGAGTACATGGATACTCTATATTTTCAGTCTGTTGGTATAATCCATGAAACGACTGCCCCTTATACTCCTCAGCAAAATGGCATTTCTGAAAGGAAAAACAGGGTGTTGAAGGAGATGGTTAATTCCATGTTGTCCTTTTCAGGACTGAGTCAAGGGTTCTGGGGTGAAGCTATGTTAATAGCTTGCTATTTATTAAATAGAGTTCCCAACAAAAGGAACAAGGTTACCCCTTATGAACTCTGGACAAAAAGGAAACCCAACCTGAACTATCTCAGGGTTTGGGGTTGTAGGGCTGTTGTAAGACTCCCTGATCCGAAGTTGAAAACTTTGGGTGAAAGAGGCATTGACTGCATCTTTGTTGGATATGCTGAGCATTCCAAAGCTTTTAGGTTCTATGTTATTGAACCTAATGAATATGTTTCAGTTAACTCAATAATTGAATCAAGGGATGCAAACTTTGATGAGGATAGATTGTCATCAGTCCCTAGACCAAGTCAGAGAATTCCTAATGGAACTCATGACACTGGTGTATCATAGGTCCCTGATGATGAACCATCAGTGGTCCCTAATGAGGTTGTGGTTCAACAACCTGAACCTATGCTCAGGAAGAGCAAAAGGGTCAGGACTCCAAAGTCATTTGGACCTGATTTTCAACTATACTTAGTTGAAGGAACAAGGGATGAGGTCTCTGACCAATACTCCTATTGATTCATTGTTGAGAATGATCCCAAGACATTTGAAGAAGCAATGAAGTCCCAAGATATTGCTTTCTGGAAAGAAGCAATCAATGATGAGATGGATTCCATCATGGGCAACAACACTTGGGTGTTGGTTGATCTACCACCTGGTTGCAAACCTCTAGGTTGCAAATGGATTTTCAAAAGGAAAATGAAGGTAGATGGAACTATTGAAAAGTTCAAAGCTAGACTAGTCATTCAAGGCTTTAAACAAAAGTCAGGGATAGACTATTTTGATACTTATGCCCCTGTGGCTCGTATCAGTACCATAAGACTGCTGATTGCTTTGGCATCAATTCACAATCTGATTATTCATCAGATGGATGTGAAAACAGCTTTCTTGAATGGTGAATTGGATGAGGAGGTTTATATGAACTAACCTCAGGGCTTCATCTTGCCTGGCAATGAAACCAAGGTGTGTAAACTGATTAAGTCTCTTTATGGACTAAAGCAGGCACCTAAGCAATGGCATCAAAAATTTGATGAAGTGGTTTTGTCTAGTGGTTATGTTCTTAACCAAGCTCACAAATGTGTATATAGCAAATTTGATGAATTTGGTAAAGGAGTCATCATTTGTCTATATGTTGATGACATGTTGATCTTTGGCACTGACCAAAATCAGGTTGACCTAACAAAAGAATTTTTGTCATCAAGGTTCTCCATGAAGGACATGGGGGAGGCTGATGTTATCCTTGGTATAAGGATTAAACATGAAAGTAAAAGAATTTCTATCTCTCAGTCTCACTATATTGAGAAGGTGTTGAGGAAATTCAATTACTTTGATTGTACTCCTGTGAGTACACCTATGGATACTTGTGAGAAGCTGATGCCTAATAATGGCAAGGCTGTATCTCAACTTGAGTATTCTAGGGTAATTGGCTGCTTGATGTATGCCATGACTTGTACAAGACGTGGGAAAATTGAGCAGGTATACTAGTAATCCTAGTGCTCATCACTGGCAAGCTGTTCACAGGGTACTGAAGTATTTGAAGAGAACTATGGATTATAGTCTCTCATATACTGGCTATCCTTCAGTGTTGGAAGGATACACTGATGCAAGTTGGATCAGTAACACTGAAGACAATTCATCTACCAGTGGCTGGGTATTCCTACTTGGTGGAGGTGCAATTTCTTGGGCATCCAAGAAGCAAACTTGCATCACCAGTTCAACAATGGAATATGAATTTGTGGCTTTAGCAGCTGCTGGTAAAGAAGCTGAATGGTTGAAAAACTTGCTTCTTGAGATTCCATTGTGGCCTAAACCTATAGCACCTATTTCTATCCGTTGTGATAGTGCAGCTACATTGGCTAAGGCTTATAGCCAAATGTACAATGGTAAGTCTAGACACTTAGGTTTCAGACATAGCATGATTCGTGAGCTTATCATGAATGGGGTGGTATCTATAGAGTTTGTTAGATCTCAACAAAATTTAGCTGATCACTTGACGAAGGGTCTGGCTAGAGACTTGGTTATAAAGTCTGCTAAAGGGATGGGTTTAAGTCCAACTTAGTCACTGAATGCTAGGACACCCAACTCCCTCCTGAGGAAACTTGGGAGCTGAGTTCAATGTGGAAAGCTGAACATTCAGTGGACTGGAGCACATGTTTTATTTACATCCCAAGGTTGTGCTCAGAACCTACTGAAAGGAGGATGAAGTCTTTACTTCTTAATGGTTAATTTTCTTTGAAAAAGTGCTTGGCAGGAGCATGAATAAATAGGAATCACCTATGTAAATGTTGAAGTTTTGCCGCTTCAGGAAGCTTTTGGACTTTAGCTTTTACAACATTTATGAATTTGGATATGGACACATGGCTTGTATAGTGTCAGGAGCTTTTAAGTGTTTGAAAACTTGTGTGTATTTTATCTTCAGGTATTCAAATGGGTTGAAGGGTTCAATTCTTAGAACACCCTAATTCTCGAATATTTGAACGTGTAATGTACTAAGATGGAAATTCAATCCTCAGGATATTTTCGTTTATGCACATGTTTTGTTTAATGTTTGTTTTTCATGCAAAGGAAGTGAACTAAATTTGGGGAGGATTGTTGGAAAATTTAGTGCACTTGTGGGATTAGTTCACACCTGGTAACGGGTCAGGAGGTACGGAGTGTACACCCATATGGTCCCTGAACACCCTGACTCTAATAGTGGTTTGTACTGATAGACAGTGTTTCCACTGATGGGTGGTGATTCCACTGATGGGTGGTGTTTCCACTGATGGGTGGTGTTTCCACTCATAAACTTGTAACAGGCATTGACCTATTCAAGTGGCAGTTACAACTGCATAATGACCACGTTTAATTGGTTATGTAACCACTAACAGCTATAATGGGGATAATTATGAGGCGATTAATGGGGCGATTAATTCTCATAATTCCATTTGACTAGCTAAGAGTATTTTCCTATAAATAGGAAATCTGATCATGCATGAAAGGACACACAGAAAACGATTAACACTTCTAAGCAAAAGGGTTATTGAATTGTGCCTAATTCTATAACTACATTTGGTCTTATCCCAAGTAGATATTCGTGTAACCCAGGCATTAGGGTCGAATAGTTTACTTTGGAAAGTGATCACACGATTCCAAGTGATATCCGGTAACCACCTAGTGGTATTGCTATTGTCTTTGATTATCTAACCCTGTTCTGGGCGAATACACACCAACAGCAAGGTCTTTGCTAGCCACTTACTGTTTTTCATCATTAATTTTATCGAAACGAATTCCTTCAGGATAAGTAATCTTATGCGCCTCTGATGACAGATTCACAATCCTTCCTTCTTTCTTACTTTTATGTGATGTTTTCTTCATATTGTCAAGCAAGAGATGTGTCAGAAGAAAGTGACCTGCAAACACATAGATTCTATCAGATTAGCAGACACAATGCATTACACAAAAAATATAAGTTTTTTTAAAAACACATGGAAAATACCTAGATGATTGGTGGCAAACTGTAGTTCTATGTTATCTTTGGAAAGCATAAATGGAGTCATCATTATACCTGCGTTGTTTCTAAGGAAAAACACAATAAAAAGCATTAGCTTTTATAAGCCAACTTAAAGATGCAAATTCAGGTTGACTATTTGAAGTAAAATGACCTTTCTGTAACCAAGAAAAGTGACATATTCAGTAAAACATTCGATTAAAGTATAACAATTACAATGAAGGCTGTAACCTGTACCATAGTGATGAAAAAAATAGTTTCTTTTGTTGAGGAACTACATATGAGTCCTATATTTGATTATGAGGACTTTAACGAGCAAATTGCATTTTGTTTATAACTGGATAGAAATTTATCAAGGTTCTTTTAAGCTATCTTACATTAACAAGTTCAATGATTGACCACTTGAATTATAATCGGAGGCGAATTTCCTAACGGATGCCATGGAACTCAGATCCAATTCCATTGCATCAACTTTAGCAGTTGGGATTTCTTTGACTATTGCTTCTTGAACCTGTTTGCCAGCATCCATATTCCGGACACCTATGACCACATGTGCCCCACGCAGTGCTAACACTCGTGCCGTTTCACGGCCTATACCACTTGATCCACCTGTGGTTGTTATATGTGACTGTGTGAGTAAAACAAGATAACTATTCTACAAATACAAAATCCTAATCAGTTTTTCAGTATAAACATCCAAACCCATATGGTGATATATGCACCCAAAAAAATGGTGTAGATATCACCTACCATTGCCAATACCATATTGATAGATTTAGGTAAATCTAGTTGTTTAAATAGATAGCTCTTTTAATAGCTAACACAGTTACTACTAATTTGAACGTTAAGATGAATACTAGAGTGTTTTGTCGCTGTTTTTCCTGTCATTTTTTAAAGTGTTGTTTTAAGTACATTATTTAATTACGAATGAAAAGAAATCAAATGTATACTTGCTAGTTGCTACGGAGCATAAGTCAAATCTGTTACATTTTTTTTTTCTGAGGTAGAGACACAAGCACACACTACTTTGATCTACTCTACACTATTTAATCCTAACTCTTGTCCACAATGAGACTTGATCCCACAATCTTTTGGTTAACGGCATAGACATATCTTTATGGAGACCCAAATGGGTTGTGGCCCCCAAAAAATTAGGTATTATATGTACAAAGTAGTTACTTTTAGCCAGTATGTTATAAGATCATAGTAGCATTAATATAATTTTGGCTCTCCCAGATTGAACCATCTACATTTTGGCCTCCTCAATAAAACACATGTAGTTCTGTCCCTCGGGTCACCTAGGCTACAAGTCCATTGGTCAAATCTATTAATTTAATATTGTAGTGAACCGAAAGAACCGAGGCAAAGTTTTGACTAAGTTTTTGTGTAAAATTTTTCTCCCCATGAAGCTTGGAAAGAGAATAAACAGAAAAGGCGTGTAAGCTAATTTTATGGCAGTGAACCTTACATCAACCTAATTTAGGTAGAATAGTATAACCATATAATTGCAAGTTTATTTCTCGTTTTTCATTATGACCCGCATCGAGAACACCGAAAATAATCAAAATATAAGTCTTTTGATCTTTTCTTCGCTAGAGACCACAAATGTATAATATAGCACTTCAAATTAATTTATAGCTCTCTCAAATGGCACACATCCTTTTCTATCGGGTATAGTTAATAAAACTAAAATTCAACATGAATTACTTCCAAAAGTGGCACCAATACTTCTTTGGCGTTGAGTTGTTCTAATGAGTTTATCTTAGTCGGTAGTGTTCCAAGTTGTGCGAATGTATGGATGACTAAAGATGTAATCTTATCTAATATGGAATGATATTCCTTCCTTTTTATCAAAAAAAAAAAAAAAAAAAAAAAAAAAAAAAAAAAAAAAAAAAAAGTGGCACCAATAAGATCATATAAATCCATGTTGCAAAATTCACAACAAAAAGAACAACTGTGCTGTTATAAATAGCACATATAGTAGATCACGTAAGTTTTCAATCCACAAAAAGGTTGGCTCGACAGGACCCTTCCCTAAGGATCACAACTCAGGCAATGTTTCAAACCCATAACCTATGTTACAAAAGCCATCCATTTCCGGCCCCACGAAAAGGTTTGTAATGTATGTTTTAAATCCAGTATAGTAATGTTTGTACTTGAATAAATGGAACATTCTTTTTAAAAAAATTAGTACAACTCAGAAACATCTCAATCGTAGGGTGCTAATTTATATCTTCATTCTTACTGCACAAAATAGTCAATGATCAAATAAGAAATAAAAGTAAAATGAGAAAGATGAGACAGCCGCACATTTCAGATGCACCTACAAAAAAAGATTGCATCTCCCAAATTCTCCTTCTATATTTCAAATGTGTGGCTGAAAACATTTCTCATTCTTCTTATTTTTATTTTTCTTCTTACCGGATCCATTCTCCCCCATAACAGTAGGGCCTTTAAGAAAGTTAAAGGTGTTTGTTTAAGCTTAAGTTTGGACTTTTTCCGTTTTCGGGCTTATCTTAATCTACAGACTTGTATAAACTTATCTTTATCTTTATCTTTACTATGTATTTGCTTAAAAACTCTCAAAACGAGAACCATGAAATTACTAAGATAACCTTACTCTCTATTCCTTCTTATATTACTCTTCCTTGTATTTTAACATCCATATACTTCCCTTCCCTGACTATTTATTATAAGTCGAAAGTTTGACCCGATAAACAACATTCATCCATATCATACACGAAACGTTTAAGCACAAATTTCTCTGCAGCTATGTGCGGGTACTCGTCTAGTTTTGTCATAAGTTTCAAAATAAGCAGGAGTTATGAAACATAAGTAGAAATCACATAAGCTCATAACCAAAAAAATATAAGAAAATAAATGAAAGGAACCTGTAACGATGGCAGTGAGACCAGTAGCATCAATTCCATAAGTTACTTGTTCAGCAGTTGAGTATTTTGAGAACCCAGATGGCCCTGCTCTTCCAAACAGCCACATTTTTGGATTAATAATAATAATGGAGCTGAGGGTTTTGTATATATATGGCTGTAAAGTATACTAGTAGTATTTGATTTGATGGGCATGTGAGAGTGCAAGTGATGTCGCTAGAGCCCACATATATTTTATAGTATCACACGCAAACGCAATGGTCCAACCAACTCACGGATATTGGAACGTATTCTATTTGCTCACCAATATATATATATAAATGCATGCTCACTTGGAACCTCCAAGAAAGCAGGTTGCGGTAACATTTTAATCTTAACTAAAAAAAAATACCATTTATCATAACTTAATCGTTTAAAAATTCAACCGCTAAACTAAAATAATATTTCATTTAATATATAACATAACATTAAAACTTAAATATTACAATACGAATTTAGAAGAAAAAAAGATACAACGAAAAAAAACAAAAAAAAAACATAACATGCGAAAATAAAAAACATGCGAGAAAATAAAAAACATACAGAAAATAAAAAACATATGAAAATTTAGAAATATACGAATTACAAATACTTATTCATCTTCTTCGAAATCTTCTTCTTGTTGTTGTTGTCGTTGAAGATGTTTTTGCCAAAGATGCTCCATAATGTCTAGTTGGAGATTAGTATGCGTTTCTCTGTCGTGTATTTCTTTTGTCTTTCGACGTTGGACATCACATCTGTCGATCCACCTTTCTTGCCTCATACGTGGTGCCGGATCCACCAACATTTCGCTATACTCACGTAGTGCAAACTTTTGATCTTTTAAAATCATGTTATGCAAAATAATGCAAGAATACATGAATCTACGTATCATGGTAACTTCCATTTGACATGTTGGTTGTTGTATTATACCCCCAACGTCCTTGGAGCACACCAAAAGCACGTTCGACATCCTTTTGTGCACTTTCTTGTTTCCTTTTAAAATAACCATATTTATCGTAGTTGCAACCGTGAATGATTTGATGAAAGTTGCCCACTGTGGGTAAATTCCGTCAGCT
>BPTQ01000006.1:109208009-109298009 GCA_019973895.1 Chrysanthemum seticuspe | reverse complement strand
TTTCTAAATTAAATATGCAAGTATGAGGATATCATATGAAGATTTAACAATATTTTATTTTTATTATTATTTGTTCTAAAAAGTAAAATGGGACTTATTACTTTACAGCGTAGGTTTTTTGGTTTGTCTTGGTTATTATTTTGAAAGCCGTATCACAAAAAAATAATAATAATAAAAATAATAAAAAATTAAAAAATAGTAGGCTCACTAATTAACTTATTTACCCGGGAATGTATATAGACGTACGTCCCAAACTCCTGAGTCGTAAATTTACCTTGCACATCCTCTTTAGCAGAGCAATCTACGAATCAATGGAGAAACCAGATTGATTGTAGAATTGTACCAATGGACAGTTTGGTCTGGTTTTCGTTTGATGGTTTTACTTCATCAGTTTGGTTTCGGTTAAATCATTCCAACCGAACGAACATGCATCCCTGCGAAAAAGCATAAGGACTGGTTGGACAGAAACATCGACATGAACGGTCGTTTTTTGGGATGTATTCACGGTTGGTCACTTGTGTGTGTATTCCGTGTCCCATCTCTCTCTTTCAGTTGTTCTTAACATGAATTTGAAAAATCACGTGAAAATCGTATTTACTTAACAGTTATGTTAGGCACATTTATAATCTTTTTACCATGAAAATATATAGCAACAAAAATAGTTAGCCAATATTTCATATTTAGTGACAGCTATTAACATAAAAATTAACTGAAAGCTTACATTTACGTACATTACTGGAATCGGGGTTTTTAGTGACGGAAAACTTTTAGCCATGACTAAAGTGTGGCTAAAAGTCCACAAAACGAGTCTATATAGAACCAAAATTTTTGAAAGTATAACTTTGCAAGCTACTTTAAAATAGCTATGCCACCACTAATTATCCTATTACTCTTCTACCAACCTTTTTTGAACGAAACTCTTCTACCTAGTAAATAATAAATATATGATGACATATTTTAATCTCGACCTAATTTTTTTTTTGGAATGTCTAACCAATGCCTTTAGGGCATTGGTTAAGATTTGTCTTTTGTGGTTTTTAGTTACACAAATGGTCCTTGTAGTTGACACATAATTACATATTTAGATGGAGGACCCACATAAATAATTATTATAAATCATAAAAGGACAAATCTTAACCAATGCCGTTAGAGCATTGGTTAGACATTCCTATTTTTTTTTTATATTCCTTTTGCGACAACTTAAATGGACTTTTCCTTTTCATAAATACGTTTGTGTTTTTTAGCCCCACATATTATGTACTTCTTTTTCCTGATAATGCTCGAACGAAAAGCAAGACATTTCACTTTCCAAATATACACCACACGAAAGTATGAAAATGACATTCACTTTCAAGGATGTTCTTCGTACTTTCCTTAAATTTAATCGACTTGGCTTTCGTAAAATTAGGTAAAACATCAAAACTTTTTTTGTTACCCTTATTTTATAAATCAGATCAAATAATTAGATTAACTAGTCAACCTTCCATGCTTTTAACTGAAAGAGCTAGACGAATTAGCTGTTAAAAAGTAGATGATCGATGCAGGGGCGGAGCCAGAAAAGTTAAAGTAGATAAGAGAATTTTTAAAAACTACCTACAGTAATGATCGATCGAGATTTTTCGCTTAATAACTATGACGAGATTTTTCGCTTTACTATATGACGAAACTCTTCTACCTGGTAAATAATAACTATTTTAATCTCGACCTAGAAAAGTTATAGTCGATGAGACAATTTTTAGCTTAATTTTTTCGCTACGGGGCACGTGTCTACCTTACCCCCTCCGCCTCTGATCGATGTCGATCACCAAAGCTCAAGCTTAAAAACTTGAATCTCAAATACCAACTTAAACTCAAATCTCAAATACTAGCTACATTTAAGGGCCGGCTCAAGTATACTTGTCAGCTCAACTTGATCATATAACATGGATGGTATAAGGGTAGTACTGTGTGTGCCAGTCAAGTTTGTATCACCAGACCGGAATTATACCAGATCAAACGGGACTTAAAGTTATACTCGACTAGCTCATAGTCTCGTGGTCTCATAGTATACGTATATGGTCGATTCTATTTCACTTGAGCTTGACTTGATTATTATCAAACTAATATCGCATATATTCACCGAAACAATTCCAGGAGATCACGAGTCGATTCGACTCCATTACAACCAGTTGTATGCAAAAATCATAACATACTTAAAAAAGACAGAATTTACAATAATTTTATTCATAAACCCCTAACTTATGAATCTTTACTCTCATCACTAGAAGCATAATATTTCTTAAAAGCCTTAGGCAAATAAACAGGCACCAAAAACCCAAAAAGATTAAACCCCCAAAACACCATATTAACCATAGCAAGCACTCTCCCAAACAACAACCTTTTTTCACTCCCAAATTCCCCTTCATTCCCTTTCATAAATTCACTTTTAACCCAATCCAATATTGCATACATCCTCATAGCATTATAAACAACCGGTACAAAAACACGAACAGGTAACGAAAAACCACCCGAAAACGTTACACTTTCCATAAAAACCTGACTAGCTAATAAAAAAACATGTGGTGCAGCTGCTTTAATACCTTCTTTGTCACCTTCTAGTACTCCATGCAGCATATATGCTATAGGGAGTACTAGTCCTACTATAGCACCTATGCTAACATAGATATTTAGGATCTTTCCGTGGTCCGCGAATATAGGCGGGTCCACGGATGTTTTTGTTAAAGTGGGAAAAGCAAATTTTGCTATGAAAAGCATGTAGAAAAAGGACAAAAGGACAAACGCGACATCTTGCGCTCCTATCATCCCGGAAAAGGCCAGGATGATAGTGAGCGTGACCGCGTTAATGTTGTGGAAGGATAAGAGGCCGTGGGTGAAACGGAGGATGGGTTTTTCGGTTGTTAAGGATGGTGGTGCTACTCCACCTGACATTTTTGTGTGTTTGTGTGTGTGAGAATAAGGGTGTGTTTGGGAATTTGGATAAGGGCTAATGAAGGGTGGAAAATTTTGTGGGTGTATAGGTGGCAGTTGGTGGTGTTAAAGGTTGACACGTAAAAGATTCATGTGTGTCTTGTGTTCAGTGAAAGAGTTTGGGATATTTGTAACTTTCATGATCACATATAACTCAATGTTTTGGATTAATTAATCCATTTCTGTTTGTTTTGTTACTATACGTATCAGCAAACTCTAGTCAATTTTATGCAACATTTTCATAATTCAAAGGCAAATTAACCAATATAATGTACTGTTGTATAGAAACTATGGAAATAAATCTGAGCATAATTTAGTTGTTTGACAGCATATATATCGTAATTTTTTTACAAACGCAAGTTCACACACCCAAAATTCAATAAGTAAAAATGCATGTCACGATACAGGTTGATAAGTTTATAAGTAAAATGAAATGAAATAAATTTTGCTAGATTCAAATAAGCCTATAAATCACTAGATAAGCTAATCCAAACAAATTAATTTAACACTAGCACTGCTGTTATCATACCTCACTAGTAAAAAAGCATCACAATTTCTTATGAAAGATACACATGGATAAATGGGAACATCGTGTGTACAAATATAACTAGAGGTTTCAAGTTTCATGCGACAAGTTACCATATATTAAACATGTTATTCTGTTTCTATCTACAATAAAACTTATCATTTAACTTTCGTCTTTGCCCAAATAATATAGATTGTTACATCAAATATGTTTTTCATATAAAAAGTTACAGTATCAAGTATGTTAGTAACAAATTGACGGTGACTGTAAGTATACCTAAACACGACTAATGCTACACGCCAAGTACAACGCGCCAACTGCATCTAACAAGCTAAAGATATAATCTACTAAAAGAACACAATAACAAACATCCAATCTCAATCTAAACATTTGGCCTTGGAATACTGGATGATCTAGCAAGAACCCACCAATATCATGCTCACGGACTCGAGACTCAAAAGATGGATATAAGTTTCTAAGTTATTACTAAAATCTCAGACAAAAAGAAAATATCCAAAACGATAGAGGATATTGTGATTTATTTCAAGCAAATGATCCAAATGCAGCATACGAAGAAGCTACAAAAAAACCTTCTCACTCAACAAAATTCCAAACTAAACCCCTTCCCCCTAACCTAAAAATGTTAAAAAATTCAAGACCAGCAAAATTTGTTTCTCAACCCCACCCGTATGCTGGGACCCCTGGCTATAAAAAAACTGCACATTGTCGGGTACTATTACGATGAACCCAAATCATATTAGTTTTCTCTGTTCTTTTAACAAGCAACCAACTCACACAAACTTATCTATAAAGGCTATTGATGGGCTTTCTTGTGTTATAATTAACTCTTTACCTCCTAATTTGCTGGTCTCTGTTTTGGTATATATTTTGTCTTCATTCCCTTCTTGGGCTTTGTTCTATACTGAGGTTTAACATTGCCATGGGTGGGGGACCCGACTGCCACCATGTTTTCCAATCGATTCTCTGTGTTAGCAAGAACTACACGCTCCTGAGATTCAGATAAATAATGATTGTTCTGAGTATTAAATTGACAGGGCGGTTCAGATGAGGATATAACCAACTTTACATGGTCCCCCGAGGCTGCCTCTTTCCATCCTGAAAAAAATTAGTACTAGTGAGACACTGACGGAGCAAATCTTCCCTTTGAGTAGTTAAAAGGAAGATCCATTAAAGGAGCATACAATTTTATAACAAAGGCGTTTCTAGAGAAACAAGGTTTAAATTAAAATTGCTACTAAAAAGGCTCAACACTACAAGAACTAGGAAGGCAATTTTCACCTATTACTGACGAATGGGTCGAATTACACTATAAACGCATAACAACATAGCTACAGATGAAAAGGGTTGAAAGTCACCCAAAGTATTCTATAAATGCATAAAACCAACTAAATCATTTTTTCACAAAATTCAACATTATTGAAAAACACTACCTTAAAAGACTTGAAAATTTTGGACCAAATTTTTTTGGGTCAACCTGGCCCAAACTGTCCCAAAAAGATCACTTGTTTTGACCAAACCCAGTTTTGACCTGTTACTTGACCCACCCAACCTGCCCATTTTTTCCAGCTCCAATTAGAAGAAATACAAATAGATAATATGGGGAAGTGTGTGCATACTCTGTGCAAGGAAAGCTTTTGCTGCAGGAACAGAGAATGGCATGCCCTCCTGATTAGACCCATCTTCTATTTGTGGTTGAGAAGCATTTATACCCTCGCTGTTGTTTCGATTCAACTCACATGAATCATTATAACTCACGGTAGGCATGGTTTCGTCAGCTTCTTTTTCTGCCTCCCTACTGCTGCTCTCTGCCAACTGATATGTAGTGTCTCGTTGGGGTCTCGAAAGCTCTACAGTAGAACAGTTACTGAGATCTGTGTTGCAAGTATCTTGAATCTCAGCCAGATTATCAACCTTTTGCTGTCCTGGACTGTTTCTCACTGTCACCGATATGGAACCAATCATAAGTTGACAGTTACTCTGATCAGTTTGATTAATTGCATCATTCTGTACTTTCATTTTTACAAACTCCCCGCTACCATTTTCAGGTTTGTGTTTCTTGGTCCAAACTTTACTACCATTACTTACAGCAGCCCTTTGTTCTCTGTGCTTGTGTGCTTGTTCTCGTTTTAATTTGTGATCACCATTAATGTTGTTTCGGCCACCTTTTTGTGAATCTGGCCCCTGCCATCGAGCCACAAAAGGCTGAAAACTATTCTTGTGAATCTTTTGATGTTTACGATTCTGACTAGTGGTTGAACTTGACTGATCATTGGTAGACCCACCTTGAACTTTGGTATGAATGCTGTCTTCATTGTTTGATAGACGAGCGCAGTCAAGAGACGGTAAGACATTTTCATCTGGAATATAAGGATCAGCCTCTGATGGAGTAGCCTCAAAAATGTCCGAAGCAGCAACATATACATCTACCTTTGCACCATTCAACTGGTCTCTTAGTCTCTGTTCCTTCTGCCGCAGCTTTCTTTGTCTTTTTCTTTCTAATAGCTTAGCTTGCCTATGTTCACAAATATAGAAAGAGCATTAAATTAACAACGAACGCAACTATTAAGCAAACTTTCCTTACTAAGGAAGTAGGAACAGATAGAATGTTCAACACCCAAGGCCCCAGCAATTGCATGCAAACATATTTACTACATTGCGTTAGAGCTGTGTTATCATTAATCTATGCAATGATACTATTTCCATGTTTAACATGCAATAACTAGGAAAAACTATAAATAAGGATTATTATATACTGCATGATTTAATTACTAAATCAGGGATTCAGGGTTAACCAGAGTGTCACTGGGAAAGATGTCTGCCTCTCAAAAGCACTCTAAACTTTGTGTTTCGTCAGCATTTCCTTTGATTTCAATATAAGATTATTGGGGTCCTATCATATTCTTGATAAAGTAACATACAAATAACAGACATTGTTCTCGTAGGTTCTGTAAAGAACAGGCATTAGCAGAAAAGCCAAATATAGAGAGAACAGCTTGAATGATAGATATCTTAGTGTACGAAGAAGGGGGGTTCCATACTACAAGCATGACCGGAAACTGATATGCATCACTTTATATATGTATGATTTAACTATGCATATTAACTCTCATTACAACGTTATAGTGTTCGTTTAATGGTACGCAGTCAAATGCTAGAAAATGCATTTCTAATCCGATCACGCTTCAAAAGGAATTATATGCAGAAAATTTCTGTGATGATGCTTAGTTGATTGTGTTAAGATATCTGGAACTCATTTCTAATAAGTAAAGGTGGCAACTTCAACCGATTAGATTATGAATGGACAATTTGGGTTAAATGAGTCTGGAAGCCACCCAAAGTGTTCTTTTAACGGATAAAACCGTCTAAATTATTTTATTAATAAAATCAGATACTTATTAAATAACATAACGACTTTATCCATATGTAAGACAATAATAATTTCTGAAGTTATATAATATTGTGTTTGTGGTCAACCCAACAATATAAAACGGTTTTCTGAGCAATTGCCACAAGTGGCATCTTGGGTATCCAAGAATAAAAACACCTCTAACATGTTATTATGAGCTTCTGGCTAATACCTGCTTATCGTATCACAGTATAGAACTCCAGAAAGGGCATAAATAGAAAGAAAACTTAGAAAACAAAGCAGGTAACACATTCTGATTTGTAAGCAGACATACATACAAAGTAGAATAAGAAGCACAGCGTGGTAGAAAAATGAATAGAGATAGCAATGGCATACCTTCTCTGAGCAGCTTCCTCCTCCTCGAATAGCAACTTCTGGCATCTCAATGCTTCCGCATCTTTGTATGCAAGGCATGCTTTCACCTGACCGCAAATTAAAAGGTGAGAAGAAATCAAGAAACCATACCTTAGTCATCAAGATAATTCAACACTTCAAATGTTTAGACATACTTTTGTCCCATTTTCTTAAAGAAATTGACTAATGCTCCAAAAGAATCAGATGATATGCCGAAGGGTACCCCCTAAGATTAAATAATTCAAAAAATATTGCAAACCACTAGCAGGAATTTCAACTTTTCTAATCACAAGCTCACGGTTAGTATGGCAATTTTTAGATAGAAGTTTATCAAATGCTCACATGCTTGGTTTAGGAATTTTCAGTTGGATGTTAGCTTTAAAAAACCATGATGACTTTATTCCAATGAAAACCTAAACGATAAGGGACAAAATCTTTATTGTAAAGCACTCGAATTGAAACAGATTCATAGTTGAAATGACAAAGTTATCTCTCCAGTGAAAAATTCTGTACAAAAGTTAGAAGCTGGCTTGGCAAAAATACTGTGGTACAAACTCAATGGGATAATTAGTGGAGCAACAAAATCTGTATCCTAACAGATTGCAAAATCAGCATGGTAGCATATATCTTAACAACAACCTATTTACTAATAACTAAGAAACATAAGAAAATACCAATTTCCGTTCAACAAGAAAGCTGGTGCAGGCAATTAAGTTTTCAGTCTGAAGGCCAATCTTCTCGGCATCCCCATCAAAAACATATTTTTGCAATGATTCAGCAGTTCCAGCACATAGAAATGTTCTCTCACTGGCATTATCAAGTATGCTAAACAATTCCTGGGAAGTAATCGACAGCCTTGATGGACTACCTTGGATGATATCCTGCAAATGATTATAAAAGAACACGATATAAAATTAAACGAAAAGATACTAGTAATGGGAAAAAAAAAAAAAAAAAAAAAAAAAAAAAAGAGAGCGTGTGAGGGTAAGAAATATAAAAGCCTTTAAGAAACATATTACCACAAGATCAGAGCCAGCCTTCACATAAACTTGAGGAAAAAATATATAAGCTGCTTTCCGCAGATTAGCTGAAACATTCCAAACTATGGAAGAGCCTGTAACTTTCTACAAGGAATGAAAAAATTAGAAACTCTGCTTAGGAAACACTGAAAGTTTATACTCCAACACTGGGAATAGTCTTATCTATAAATTTAGGAAGGCAGACTAAAAAGGTAAACCTTTAAAACTTAATTCTGTGACAAGAATTTTCAGAAAATCTGTTTCTCAACACAAATAAGAAACACCCACCCCTTAGAAGCAGAAAATTAGACAGCATCAAGATTAACAGTTGGGGAGAATTACATGAAATACTCACACAGTTCCACTTTTGTCCCTGATGAGTCATTGAACCCAGAAATGTCGTCGACAAGTCATTAACTGGCTTTTTGCCTTTAAAAGTGAAATTATGTGGTATTTTATGTAATTATCCCTAATAACTAAAGTGATGGCTCCTTGAGCATATAAAAGCATCCCAGAACAGGTGTGAAAATATGACAACCAGATGTGTACCTCCAGACTAACATCCTCAAATGACATAACTTCCTTAGCTGCATCATATGAGAGCTGTATTGCACAAAGTAGTGAGCATACCAGCATGGTAATATTGGTAAAAGACTTCCTCAGTAAGACAACGAGGCTCTTACCTTGTCCCAAAATGCTCCAAGTAAATCTCTATACTTCTGAGGATCCTAAGCAATGAAAGTGAAGGCTACCATATTAGAACATATATTCATGTAGGTGACAGAAAATGGTACTATGGACCCAAGTTCCAAATACTATAACAACCATATAAGAATCGACATTGTAGGGGATAGTATAGATACGTGTAAATTGGGATATAATACTGCATATACTAGGTTTAAATTAAAATAAGAAAACCTTATGGAAGTTCATAGACCGGCGATGCACCCGTTTATGTCTCCGATAGTTGATTGTTGAAGAGAATTCGCGGGAACACTTATCACATTTCTGCATCTGAACCTTCTTAGGAGCAAGCAAGGGCCACCCAGGAAACTCTGCACAAGGAAAGCAATGCCTAGTTAATGCCAGATCATACTCCAGGCAACTTTTTGAAACACTAACAGACTACAGGACATCTGCAAAAAGGAGCACTCTCAACTTGACAATTAAACAAAACACGCTGCCTTTACTTCTACTTTTTAAGGTGTGTAACTTTAGACCCGTTAGGTTCGAACACTCATGAATCCAGGCCACTGATATGCAATTATTTTTACATTCCCACATTTGTATCCAGATAACTTTGGACACTAATAAGATTCAAGGATACCTTGCTGATCCATATCATGAAGTAATTGTATCCACTGCACAGGGCTGTCTCCTGTCCTTGGGAACGAAAATAAAGGCTCTTTTCCAACGGCTTGTCTGATGAAAGTACCCAATGAATCGCATCCGTCATCAACTTTCATAGCATCTGTAGTATTGGTGCCTAGAAGTTTCATGACAGGCATCTATGCTAAGAAAATTCAATGTCCTCCAGAATAACCTGCACAAATTGATTTACAATAGCAGTGTTTCAGTTATATCATAGTCATTATTACAATGGTCAATGGGAAAGAAGATGATGGATGAAACACAAATTATATGAGTATGCAATCTAACAAAATCAATTTAACCAGGGGTAACAATCATCTTTGGATTCTGGCACATCAATTTGAGTTTTATGAAGTAACTTTCTTATTGTTTAGTAGTAAAAACAGGCAGTATTTATTTTAACAAAAAGAGTTCTCATCAAAGTTACGCACATGATTTCCAAAAGATGCAAGTGTATATGTGATATGTAAATATACAAATACACATATACATATAATCGGCTTGAGTAAAAAGAGGTAGGAATAATTTGCATCAATAAATGTCAAAACTTAACAGCATTAAATATTAGAGCACCATATTGCTAAATTTCATATCAATATCAGCAATGACGGAATACAAAAGAGACTTTACCAAAACAAATTTGTTAACAACCACTTAGCATCAAATAGCATAAACACTAAGCTTACAAAAGCGTTATTCCACAAAAAGCCTAACCTTACAAAAGCAGAATAATATTAAGAGCACATGTACAAGAATCACCGCCGTTCAGTTAAGAAATAATAAATCGACAGTTAGCATCAATAACAATAGACTACAGCCGGTCTAAAAGATAAACAGACTTGTGATATTAGATTAACATCAACGACATTATTATGGGGATGGTGCAAGAAAACAAAAGTTGCAAAACAAAGGTGAAGGGAGGAATAGCCTTATCTGAGGCCACAAAGAGGCTGAATTGGTACATAGAGTTAGCAGTGGGAATGCTGTATTGCTATTTTCTTTTTCTTTTTTTAGTGTCAAGGCATTATTCACCTGGCTTATTTAAAAGGTAAATCTTTCCCCTTTTATCTAACTATAGGTTTACCAAAGGAAACAAACACAATACCTCTCTACATAATCAACTTAGGATGAGATATATGCTCCTTTAACACAATAGCAGCCATATGTTTGACATGTCCTGAAAAGCTTTATCATACTACCACCATATGATTAAAATTTAAATCTAGAGCTCTGAGCTTATACGCCGAGGTGGGAAACTCATCGAAAAAGCTTAATGACTCAATCTAACTAAAAGTAAATTGGAAATCTTGACTTGAACTGTTGCTTTAACCTTTAATTCCATCAATGTTGTTCAAAAAGTTACTGAAAACAAAAAGGAACAACATAGTGCCAATAACAACATGCTTCCCTAGTAATGAATGCGCTTGCCATCTATACTACTCCGTACTATATAAAGCATTTAAGTTGTGGGCTCCACAAAAAATTAAGATAAGGAGCTCCAATCATTGAGTGACATGTGTCACTTCTCTAACTAAAAAATAACAAAAAAGGAGGAGCTCTAACAAACTAAAATAAGGAGCTCCAATAATGGAGTGTCACATGTCACTTCTTAACTAATTAATCAACTTTATTTTAAAATTTAAATATCTTTTAATTCGTTTAATTTTTTTAAGATCTAATTTCACCATATTTTTTAAAATTTTGTGCTCTTTAAATCAACATCCATTTTGATATATTTTTATTAGTTTTTAGTTTTTACATTTTTAGTAGGTTTATTTTATTTTGATTCAAATTTTTATAATTTTAACGTTTATTTCAATCACTAAAAACTTTATTTATCAAAATCATTTACTTTTGGGAAAGTGTTTGACGGAAAAGAGATTGTGAAGGTCTTTTTATATGCGGGAATAATGATGTGACGGGAAACATACGGAAAACCCAAACAAACACATACAACTAACACATATACATTTGGAGTGTTGTGAAATGAATTCACTAAGCGGGTAGGGAATTGCGATGAGAGTTGGGTTAGCAATTCATTTACTATATTTATTATATAACTATATTTATCGCTGCCGCTGTGCGCGGGTATCCAACTAGTATTTATTAAGAACTTAACAGAACTATATCAACAAACATGTCTGAAATCTAAACTCATAAAGACTATAACCTCATTGACAACTGAAGAGTGTCAGTGAGTGTGACAAGATTTTCCTATCAAATATAATGTCCAAATATACTCCTGAGTTCCTGAAACTTAAATGCCAGATTCTACTAAATAGAAACATCCTAATTTCGGCATTGGGCCAACCTCGCAATACCTAACTTCGTGAATGCCGATTAAAAATCTTCTTCATAAACACATACTCAATAACGTAACAAATGAAAATGTTTTATTATAAACCTTAACGAAATACTATTATGTTTGCACTATTCTCTAATATAACTACAATACGACATCTTACCTCTAATTCCATTACCATGCCCAAAAAGGTACTTAAAACAAAAAATATTAACGTCCATATACAAGCATGCTTCGATAGTACAGTAATAAATACACTCACCATTTTCATTAAAAACTAGGACAAATTGTACCATAATGTATTTAACTTAAACAAAAATTACTATCATATGTAGTCAACATTGAAATTTCCTATTGTATATACCATAGGTACATGGAACGGGGATCGCTTGCGGATCGGGATCGTGGTTCGCTAGGCACCTAGAATTCGGTTCAATGGAGGGTAGGTTCATTTGGGATCGCTTCGGTACGATGTACCAAGTAATGTGGTACGATGTACCCATGTAGCCAATAATTAATATATTAACTTGAAATCCAAACATTCATAATATAATACTTATCAAATTCTCATAATTCATTCAAAGAAGCATATTAAAAAAATTTATCAGCAACATAACTTAAAAAAAAGCATAATCAAGATCCAAAAGACAATAAAAATACGAAAAACTAGATTTTAAACCGACTCCAGCCTTTGTCTCTTTCGTTTCCCTTTATGAGCAACATCTTCATACAAAATTTTCCATTGAAATCTTGACAACTCATAAGGAAATCAAAATTAATGTAACTGAACTTCGAGTCGAATATAATTGGAACGCGAATCGGAAATAACTGGAACGTGAATTGCTCTGTCCTGATTCATATATCAATTAAAATCTGGAAAGCTATCGTCACCGATCCAATTCTGGATCGATTTCTTACCATGTTTTGGATCGAACGAACTGGATCGCAATTCGTGGCTACTGTAGCGAATTATGTGTCTATGGTATGCACACATTTTGATTTTTGTTATGTTGTATGCATACAAACCATTTAAAATTGCACCACATTGTATCCAAATTTACCATAAAATCCTATTGTATGTAGTCAAATCACACACAATAAGACCAAAAAAACTAGTTTAATACATAAAATTGGTAATTTTCTAGTTGACACATACGATAGTAATTTTGATACATTTTGGTGCAATTTTCCCTTAAAACTAAACAGCAATAAATGTATCAACAAACATGTCTAAACACCTAAAACAGTTACTTTACAGAATAAAAAGGACTATCGCTGAATCACCTCATAACATGATTTTTCTAAATAAAGTAATAAACTACCTCATTAAGCATTACATATCCATATATACTCCTCAATCCTAAAACTTAGACACCAAATTAAACCAAAATAAAAACTACCAAACTTTAGATGTTGAACCAAAACTCCCAAACACTAAGCTAATGAATATGAAACTCATCTTAATAGACACATACTGAGCATAAGGTAACAGTTAGCAACACTTAATCATAAACCTTAACAAATAGACTATTATGTGTGCACTATGACTCTAATAAAAACTAAAAGTATATACGACATATTGTACAGATTGCTTCAACCTTAAATTCCCTCACTATTGCCAATGAGGTACTTAAAACAAAAAGAAACAACACGGTACCAATGACAATGTCCAGTTACAAGGATGCTACAATAGTAACGAACACACTCAAATTTTTATTTAAAGATGAACAGCATTATACCAACAAACAAGTCGAAACTCCTATAACAGTCAGTTGAAGGAACAAAAAAAACTATCATGAATCACCTAATTAACTACTAAATGTGACAGAGTAATTTTATACCAAAAAGTGCCTAAATTAAGCACTGAAATGTCCAAATGTACACTCGCCGTGTTTATTAAAAACTGAACAACTATACATCACCTCACTAACTACCGAAACGCGACACACATTTTCTACCAAAACTACCTACATTGAGCACCATATGTCCAAATGTACTCCTAATTCCTGAAACTCCAACGCCAAAACTCGAATAATAACAAATATAACTAAAAGTAAATTGGAAATCTTGAACTGCCTGCTTTAACCTTGATTCCTTGAATTCCATCAATGTTGCCCAAAAAGGTACTGAAAACAAAAATGAACATCGCAGTGCCAATACCATGCTTCCAGAGTAATGTTTATACTTGCCGTATTCATTTGAAACTGAACAGAATTATATCAACAATTATGTCTAAAGTCTAAAACTCCCTAAGACTGTAACCTCATTGACCACTCAAGTGTGAGTGTGTGACATGATTTTCCTATCTATAGTACCTAAATTGTGCAATATAATGTCCAGAGATATACTCCTGAGTCCTGATTCCTGAAACTTGAATGCCAGATTCTACAAAAGAGAAAGATCCTAATTTCGACATTGGGCCAAACTCCCGATTACTAACCTTGCGAATAACTACTAAAAATCTTCTTAATAGACATATACTCGAATAAAGTAACAATTGAAAATACTTAAAAATAAACCTTAATGTAATACTCTTACACTTGCACTATTCTCTGGTAATAACTACAATACGACATCTTGGACAGTTGGTTTGGCCTCTAATTCCATTACTATGCCCAAAAAGGTACTTAAAACAAAACATAACGTCTGAATACCAGCACGCTTTGATAGTACAGTAATAAATACACTCGCCATTTTCAATATAAATTAGGACAAATTGCACCGTAATGTATTTTAACTTTACGAAAATTACTGTTGTATGTAGTCGACATTGAAATTACCTATTGTATGTACAGAACTTATACAATAGGAAATTTTTAAGTTGACTACAACAATAGTAATTTCGGTACAGTTGGATACACTATGGCACAATTTTCCCTAAAAACTAAACAGCAATATACAGACATGTTGAAACGCCTAAAACAGTTGCTTTACAGAACAAAAAAAAGGACTATCCCTGTATCACCTCATAGGGTAATGCAATGTAACATGATTTGTCTATTAAAACTCTGCATTAAGCATTAAATGTCCATATGTACTCCTCAATCCTAAAACTTAGATGCCGAATACGACCTAAATAGAAACTACATAATTTTAGATGTTGAACCAAACTCCCAAGCACTAAGCTAATGTATATGAAACTCAGCTTAGTAGATACACACTCAGCATAAAGTAACAATTAGCAACACTTGAACATAACCTTTAACAAAACAGTTAATTGTGTGTGTGCCATTATCAAATATAGCTAAAAGTAAATACGACGTACAGGTTGCTTCAAACTTTACTTTCATCACTAAAGCCAAAAAGGTACTGAAAGCAACATGAAACAACACAGTACCAATAACAACATCCAGTTACAAGGATGCTTCAGTGGTAATGACTAATGACTCAACATTTTCATTCGAAACTGAACAGCATTATCTAACAAACACGCCTATAACAGTCACTTTACGCCACAGAGAGAGACTATCACCTCATCGACTACTGAAATGTGACAAGCAATTTCTCTACCAAAAAGTGCCTACACTAAATTGCCGAATTCAGCAATAAAACAACAACAACAACAATACCCAATCCCGCCGGAGCGAGGTATAGGGGAGGTGAGATGTAGACAGTACCCGAGGGTAAAGGGACTGCTTCCAGAAAGACCTCCGGCAAGTGTGTGTGTGCAAGCATCAGCAACAGAACAACCTAACTTCTAGCTTACCAGGATGCTTCGAGAGTAATAAATACACTACCATTTTCATCCAAAACTGAACAGCTATATACTAACAAACACCTCAGACGTGTGTCTAAACTCCTAAAACAGTTACTCTAACGAACAAAAAATTCTATCACCTCGTTAACTACCAAAACGCAACACTCATTTCCTACCAAAACTGCCTACATTGAGCACCAGATGTCCAAATGACACCTAATTCCTTTCACATGAACACCAAAACTCGACTAAATGAAAACACCTTAATTTCGACATCGGAACCTAACTCCCAACCACTAACCAAACAAAAAAGGATAACGTAACTAACAATTCGCAATGTCTTCTACACCTTATAGGCAACATAATTAATTAATCAGATCATAAACGAAGCATGTAAATACAAAACGTGACAAATAAAGCAAATCGAACAGAAGTATGTGAATGATGTAATGTTATGTGAGAGTGTGGGGTTATGTACCAGTGTATGTGTTAGTTGAGATCGCCGGTGATCGGATTAGTCGCGATTGGTGGTGGTGACTGTGTAAATTGAAATGAAATTGTGTATAGTTTTTATATAAAAAAAGCTTGAGGACAAAATAAGAGTACCTCAACGCCACATCATACACCTTCCAATAACACATCAATAACTCAAACAAACCTCCCTCATAACACACCACTAACATCACATAACACACCACTAACATCACGTGTAGGTCCCGCAAAATATCCCATCAAATATACCACTCACTCACAATAAATAAAAAAACACACACAAAATGTGCATTTGGCTTGAGCTAGTGGAGTGGCTCAAAACACAAAAGAGTGCATTTGGCACAAGTTTGGCATATTGTCCGGTAAGGTTGGCACACCAATAGCTCATCAATAGCTCACCAATGGCACCCCATACCTTGTGCTCTAAGTTTTTGTTATAACATCTAGCAATAACTTTTAAGTTTTAGGGTAAATTGCAAATTTTTTCTCTCATGTTTTCGAAAAATGCAAGAAAACTATCAAAAAATAATAATTTTGTCTTTGAAACTGACGTGACGTTCAAAATGTTCATCCAAGGCTAACGAGCGATAGTTTTCCCGCTAGTCAATGTCAAAATGCATGTGAAATAGTTAATATAACCCCGTCTTCTTCCCCACTCTCACACCACATCACCAACCCACCCAACACCACTGTTGGGACAATATTTGACCCAAATATTTCTAACAAGTATTTGAACATAAAATAGATGAGTCACTCGCTGATAAAAACAAATCAGTGAGCAATCTGATAAAATAGCGGAGTCAATGATGAAAGTTCCTGAGTAACATCAAGGACACTGAGATTTAACAATTGTCTATTTGTCTCTGAAACTCCTTTCTCATAAAACAACGAAAGTCTCGCTCACAGTAAACAGCGATCTAATCGAGAAGTCTCGATGATGGTGGAATCAGCAAGCAGCTCCATCAAAGCTCGACTCAAAGACATCATCAAAGAATCTAAGATCTCTTGAAGGCATACTCTCAAGCTGATACGGGTCAACCAATATGTACAAGGATCTCTAGCTGAAGTATATGGCTCATTAGGGGTAGCAATACCTTAATGACCTCTCAGATCTCTCATCAGACCAACAGAGCATAGCTCTTGTCTTCTCAGATTTAGGCATGACTTTATCACTAAAATGTTTAAACTGGATAAACCTTGGTAAGATAAATCATTGCTCCTTCCCAAGACACTAAAGTATCTCATAGGGACACGCAACTGTCAACTCCGGTGACATTCTAGCTAAAAGTCTAGACACGTGCCTATCTACATCAAGTTGACAAAATTATTATTCCCACGTGACACAAGAGTAATTCTCTATCTATAAATACTCGTTACAAATATGAGAAAGGTAAGTAGCGCTGAGTGATTTCACACAAAAGATAACACAAAGTATTATAGTAGTAGAAATCCTCATCACTTAGAGTTCAAAACTTAGTTTGAATCATTGTGAGTTTTAGTTGTCACTCAATGGGGAAAGTATTCCGCAACTATCCCCTTGAAAAGCTACCCAAGTATTGTTAGTATGTCAAAGTGGGTTCTTGAGTAACATGGTAATTGGTTTGTTTAAACATAATCATAAACTCCCGATGATTTTTGCATTAATTCATGGTTTGCTCAAGATGTTTTCGGACCAACAACCACCACTCTCTAAAACCACACAACCAGCACCACCACCCTCTACCACCATCAAGTATATTTAAGTTAAATAAAAAATATGCTTTATAAATAATATTGCTTAAATATATAAAAAAAAATAGCTCCAACGTTGGTGTAAAAGGGTTGGACCGATAAACTAAAATACACTTTGACCATATTTGAGCTAGTCAACTAAACTTGGCCTCCAAATCTCCATCTTTTTTATAGGTAGTTTGTGTACATGGCTATATATACATCTATGATAACCACAATTAACAACACCAAAACCTAAAATAGTTACATCAACATTCAACAATATCAAACCATTTTCGTATGGTTTTGATTATGACACTCACAACACACCAATCACATATTCACATTGATAACCACATGCCTCTCTAAAGTATACCGTGATCGGAAATTTGTAGTCTCGACATCAAGGCTAAAAGTTGTGTACGGATGGAGGTTTTGGTTCGTATTTGAGAAGAGTTTCAGTTCTTGATTGGGTGATGGTTTCGTTTGTTCGAGTTTGGAATTCAAGCGTGAGGTTTGGTCTCATGTTCGCCAATACTCAAGTGTGTTTGGTTGATTTTTGGTTCGTGATCGGGTCATGGATTTGGTTTCATGCAAGCTTGCAGTTCGTGTTTGGGTTTTGATTCTCCACCAGATTAAGTTCGATCTTGGTGTTCATGTTCAAGCCGATATTTGTACTCTACCTTACTTGTTATGTTGAGCACAGTATGATATAAGTCGCATGTTGTATATAATTGTTAGTTTATTCTCATGTCGTACATATGCGTCGAATGAACCATAAATGAAATAACCACTAATAATGTTACACCTGAAACCGTTTTCAAACGGGTATGACCCTAGGTGATATTGACTGGGTCTAAAAGTGTTTGACTATGAATAGTTGGAAATTAGTATAATTGCAGAAAATAAGTATAAGTCCATCATAGCTCCAATACGGTGTATTGGAGATTATGTATACGGCTTATTGTGGAGCTAGACTAAATAAAGTGTTCGTTATAGCCTGGATACGGAGTATCCAGGATAGTGTATATGGCGTATAGGGGCTAGCCTAGATATTGTGTATCCAGGAATAGTATACGGAGTACAGGCGGGTTCGTATGGATATGGCGCATCCATAGATATGGATACAGCGTATCGGTCCCTTAGTTAAGCAGACTTGTTCTAATCTTAGATACGGCGTATCCAGTATAACCAATACAGTTTATTGACTAAGTAGACCAAAAGAAATGACTAATATGCCCGTTTCGCTAAGTCACCCACTTAGTTATTAATTATACTTAAGAGAGAGAGAGATAATGAAGAAATATGGCTAATGATGATGATTTCATTATGTTTTCAAGGAGGAATTCAATAGGTTGGTCCTTGGTATGATTATCTCAGGTATGTATTAATTAATTAGTGTTTAGTTGATGGATTTGGAATCAGGGTTCATGAACCTTAATTTAAGGGAATTGGGTAAAAATGTGTTTTAAACTAATTAAGGGTTATAGTAGTTATGGAATGAGTTCTACATGGTTTAAAGGATAAAAATTTCATAGGGTGATTGTCATATGATAAACATATGATTATATGACGAATTTGGGATGTTACGAAATAAGTTTATGGTTGTATAAACCATAATTATAGTATTTTTAGTGTAAGCTTAAGTGTTTTTACTTGTGTGAATTTGGTTTAGGATGCAAGGATGATGATGATGGTGCTTTGTTATTAATAGCTTGGATTTGAGGTAAGTAAAATAATGATAACACAGTTATGTAATGATTTCTAACATATATGTGTTATGTATGTTTGTTCTAAGTGATAGGTAACTTGTGTTATGATGTCTTATTTAAGATAGTGGACCTAGATGAGATATGTGATTGACTTAGTGTATTGTGATGGTTAAGGCTAGGTGACGATTAAGCGTTATAGTGTAAGTTAACAGTTATTGTTTAAGTAAGAATTAGTGTTTGATGTATACGATGCTTATATGTTTGATTGATGTATGATATTATGTTACACTCGTTTTACTTACTAAGATTTATGATTACTTTATAGATGCTAATGCTTCGTAGGTGCTCACGGCGAGATAATATATGCTTGGATTAAAGCTTGGAGAGCATTTGTTCAAGTAAGCGTAGGTTAGGTACCGAGCTCGATTAAATGTTGTGCCCCCGACTGTCGTGAGTCATTTGTAAGTATGTTGTTATGTGTCAAAGGTATGTCATAGTCATTTAGTAAAGTGTGTGTCAATGGACATGTCATAGAATTGGTTATAAGGTTATATGTTGATTTAAAAAAGGGTGTTTGGATTATGTCTATTTGTACCAATTTTGGGAGTCAAACGGGTCATTTGTCGTTAATGTGTTATAGTATGTTTTGTTACATGTTTAGGTTGATAAATGGATATTTGGGTTCAGTTCTTGGAGTGTATTAGTTTGAGTTTTTTAGAATGGATAAGTGCAAGACTTTTGCATTGGTGCCCAATACTGCTTATCCAGCTTAGTGGATACGGCATATTGATTATTATGGGAGATATGGCGTATCACCATCAATGGCCAATACGACGTATCCAAGTATATGGATACGACGTATTGGAGTAACAGTAAGGGTTGTATGTGGATCTTGTAGTTTTGCGTATATGTTTTATAAGGTTTTCGAGTATACGTTTCTTATATGTATTTTAAAAGGGTAATTGTAATAGAATATTGTCGTTTAACAAGTGTTCTAAGTTATTCATTATAGTTAAATGTTTCCGCGTAAAAAGTTTTCGTAATTTCATTATTTTAATTCAAGTCGGTCACGGGGCGTAACAACTTGGTATCAGAGCTTTGGTTTAAGTGAATTAGGTTGCCTAAACTTAAACCACTCATAGATGCATTGAACGTAAGTGTAAGTAATGCGAAAAAATAATTATTTAAGATATGAGATGGACTATGTGATAGGTTGCATGAACAACGTCGTATATGTTTTATAATATTGGTGTGTAAGTGTAATAAGTCCATAGTGGACTTGGTATATTTAATGATTAGAGCATTGTGCAATTCGGATAATGTCGATAGTTGTTATATGATTATGTGAAGATAGGTTCATAATTTACAGGTTGACTAGGTAAATGGATGCGTATGATTTATGAGATATGATAACCAACATATGGTCTCATTAGTATTATGTATCTTGTGTTAACTTGGTATTAGAGATGGGATGGTAGTAACTTAAAGTACCTAATGATTAAGCATAATTATGTAATGACGCGTTGATTATGTATGTCGAATGACATAACGATATAGTAATTAAGGTATGACGGCTGAATAAGGATGGAGTCAAATTGTGTAGCTTAAGTCCTTATAATTAAGGAACGAGACAAGTATGTCTAAGAATAAGGAGTTACCCAAATGTTATAATAGTATGGTTAGTGTGTCCTACTGGCTATACTTCTATTAAATGGTTAAGTATGTCTAAGAATAAGGAGTTACCCAAATATTATAATAGTATGGTTAGTGTGCCCCACTAGCTATACTTTTATTAACTGGTTATACCATGTTTTTGATGAATAAACAGATGCTTGTGTGTGTGTGTATTATGAAATGAACCTATGTAAGGTTTATATGTGGGTAATCGGGTAGATTAGGTGGTAATAGTGTAGACGGTGAGAATGGTCAACAAGGGTTGACGGACAGAAGTTATGGTAAGGCGAGTAAGTGCACAAAAAATTAATAAATGCTAAGCGGGCAAGTATTTTATTGGATGTTCTATTTACATGGAAAAAGTTTTATTTACACTTTAAAATAGCATGCGTCGGTTTAAACACCACTAAACCATGATTTACACACCATTTATTTACATGACTTAAATATTCACCCTAGGTACTTGGTTTTTCTTTTCTTAGTTCCGAAACAAAAAATAGCACCAAAAGCATCATTAATTTTTTCTACTACCATTTCTATTTTCTCTCTCCTAGCTCACTATATATCTGGTCTTCAACCTCACAAACTATTCCACCATCTCTATCTTTTTTCTTTTATCTAGTATGACCATTAAGATTTGATATACCATATAGCTTAATCATTAAATCTAGTTATTATGTTTATCTCGTTTTTATAAATAACCAATATAAGAATCTTGAAACCACAGACCCACTTAAAAAGTTGAGACAAGATTTAACCGTAAATAATCTTCAAACTACCAAAAAATTTAGATCTTGAATCACATCCATATGAAAACTATAAATCTAGTGGTTGCAGATCCGGTATCTAGTGGCAGATCCGGTGTTTGGACTCCGGTGTTGTAAGTTGCAGATCCGGTATCTAGTGGTTGCACCGCCTCTCAGGTCAGCGGTGGTTGGATGTTTCCGGCGAAAAACAGCGATTGGCAACGGTTGTCGCCAAAACTGCGATTTCAGATCACCGGTGTATATGTAATGTATGTGTGTTTTGAGGGCAAGAGATAGTAAGAAATGATAGGGAAAGATTGTTTTGGTAATGGGGTTTTGTGTTGTTATTGTATCTTTTAAAAGATGATAGCCGAATACAAAGAAGGTGGCATGTGATGTGTTGATCTATATATTTTAATTCATTGTTTTGACAACTTTTTTGTATTGGGTGAAACAAAAAAGTACGGAGTATAAAGAAGGGTAATAAAAAGTCAAATGTTGTTCAAACCATAGGACCCTTAAAATAATAACCAATATTGATGTAATAATGATTGTTTTGAAAGAGACATATACTATTGAAAGGGACACATATAATTGAAAATGACGGATATAGTATTTTTTTTTTCAACTTATATTTTATGACAAATGCAATGGGCAACATGTATAATACTTTTTGGGCTAAACTATGCAGGCACCCCACGTTCTCCTTGGCAGGCACCTCAATAGGTGTGGGTCCCCCCTTCCGTACGGCGGCAGTACTTATCCTTTTTTTTTTTTTTTTTTTTTTTTTTTTTCTAATTGTGTGTGTAGTGTTTAATTTAGGTATATTGTATAGTGTATTTAATTTGTGTAGTGTTTTTATATGTATAGTGTATTTAATTGTGTAGTGTTTTTATATGATATTTATTTTACGTCATGCTTTTTAATTGTGTGTTTGTTTCCATTTAATTAAACAATAACAATAAAACATTAGACATTAAAACATTAAACAAGTAAAACAACAATGTTTTCAATATTACAACGAAATCTACTCCACATGAAGATTATTAATGTCATCTATAAGCTCATAGAGTATTCCACTCGGCTAACATGCGTGATCAACTGGATTTCTTGCCAATTCCAGTGATGCCTCCAACGCCTTTATTTTTGCCTGCAACAAATTGTTTTCAGCCAATAGCATGTTGATCGTTGTATCTTTAGTTTCGCAGTTTGAGCACTGCGTTGAAGAAGAGGCTTCACCAAAGTACTTTTGTTGAATCATTTCCTTCCACATGAAGTATCGACACCCATAGTCTTTAGTCCTTGGCTGTTACATGACGAAACACTTATAAGAAATGTATTCTAAACAAACAAGTTATTGATATATTTACGCAAATAAGCAAACGTTTAATTATTTACCTTTAAGAAATGACATGCATAATACTTCAGACCACAAGTTTTGGGCTTGTGGGATGTTCTTTCAATTATTAATCCACGTTGACAACGGCACAAGTAAGGATTTTGTTGTTGCATCTGGCCAAAAGAATTTGTATAATTATTCACAACATAAATTAGTAATATCATGGTTCACAATAACCAATCTTGTTATAGATTAATAGTTGATACATGGTTCACAAAATTACAATATAACTAGAAACTAAGATCAATCACGCCCGAGGTGTAGTCGCTCCAATGATGCTGCCATCTGTCCCACACGAGACTCTAACTCTGAAATGCGTCTCCTCAATCCATCAATCTCTCGCTCGTACTCGTCAACGCGAGACGGCTGTAACAAAAGATGAGGAAGAACCGGAGGACGGTGTATAAAATTGTCCTCATCTGCAGCTGGAGATATAGCTGGAGAGGGAGGCACATAAGATTGTGAAGAAAGCACATAATCTGGACTCTCAACACGAGCGGGTGTGTGGTTGACACAATGAATGTCCCTCCACTGAATGTCATCCGATTCCTGTAACAAAAGATGAGGAAGAACCGGAGCAGGAGCAGAAATCTGTAACAAAAGATGACGAGTCATTTGCTATAAATCAGTAATCGTCTATACATGTTTTGTCATTTACAATATAAATCAGTAATCGTCTATACATGTTGTGTCATTTACAATATAAATCAGTAATCGTCTATACATGTTTTGTTATTTACAATATAAATCAATAATCGTTTTCTACGTATATCTAAACATCCTCTGTCGTTGAGTAAACACATGTTCCCATGGCGTGGCCACGGCATTTCTAAAATATCTCCATTGTGGGTGATTATACGGGAGTGGTGAGTCTTCATCAAGAACCGTAAGAACGAAGTGAGCACATTCGTCGTTCCCCATACGAAGAATCACAACCGGAGACAATATTTCTGCTGAATTGGGAGAACCTCTCAGCGGAAGACACAAAAGAGATTGTGAATTGGTTATACATACAATAGGACGGTTAAGAGCTGTAGCAATAACCACTCCCATTTCTGGCATAGTCATCGAATAACGTCGGGGTGCTGCACCGTTAAACCAATTCATCGAGTTACGTGTAGATGTAAAATATTCACCCCACATTTCCCTGTAAACTTCCTCGTGATTGTCTACCTCTTCCCTGGCAAGAGCTCGAATTCTGGGCCACATTTCTTGCTGATGGCCAAGACCTACGGCAAGAGCTCGATAGCCACAATTTCCATCACCCTCCACGTTAAAGATCCCTAGGATCCAGCGTCGAAAAAGAGCTGGAATTTCAGTCATACAATATTCGCTAAAGTAATCTGGAACGTACAAGTGGTGTCTTAAGTCGCCCTCGCTAGGTCCTTCGTTAGGTCCTTCGTTTAAGTCTGGGACGTTAGAAGGATCTCCCACATAAGAAATGTGTCTCGCAGATTCTATATTTACTTCTGGGACTTTTTTAGGTTTTGTGTAGCTTTTGCGGTGCCTTGTGGGGGGTTCTTCGTTCAAATCCGGGATATTTGGTTTAGACTTGGATTTGTTTTCCTTCTGCGGTGCCTCTGAGCATGTTTAGCATATTTTTTTTGACAAACGACGATGCTCTGGTATAAACACTTTGGAATTTCTGTACGTCATCTTGACAAGAAAAATATTCAGGCTCTTCAGGACCTTGAGGCTTTTGAGGATATTCAGGCTCATCAGGCTCTTGAGTATTTCGGACAACAGGCCAGGGAACGCTTAGTGTTCTCCAAAAATTATCAACAAAATCAAGCGGAATTGGCAATCCTGTATTCGAAAAAAGGAACTAGTTAAAATTATCGGTATTGACGGGAAGAATAACTTGATAGGCATAAATTTTAAAATACATACCTTTTGCTTGAAGCCAATACAGTTGATGATAGCATGGTAAACCATACACTAACCGCATCTGATGACCACATGCATGTGGGTCAACATCCCGTTTACTTTCTGCGAGTATGAGCCTTAAAGCATCCATTGAAACATTATACCGCAATTCGTTAAATAGAGTGCTCTTACAAGCATGCAATTTCTTGATTTTGCTTATATTCAAAGAGGCTCGTATCACAGTTTCTTGCGCAGCTATAATCTTGTCGACCGAACACAACAACGTGTCTAAGCTGGACAGTGTGGAGCCCAAGTATAACTTCAACAGCGCGTGTTGACCCTCAACTCTACATGTTGTTGTTTGGCCGAAGCTGCGATATTGATCGGTAATGTACGACACAAACATGCGATCGTAATCTCGCAGCCAATTACGAAAATACCGGAAAACATCTGAGAAAACAAAGAATTACTAAAGTGAGAAAACAATCCGAGTAGTTATTTATTAAATAATAATAAAAAAATGTATTATTAAATAACAATTCGAGTACCCTTTTTTTGGACCAATAAACCACGTAGGTGCTGATAATAATGCCTGAACACTTCTTCGGTCGGAGCTGTAATCATCGAATCCCATGTCAATCTAACGGACTCATACTCCTTTAACGTATCGAATCTGTTTCTGCAATGCTTTAGCACATTTTGATTGATATGCCATCGGCAGAGTAATCTGTTAGCGTTTGGGAATTCTTCTGCGCATGCCCCAAGCAACGCTAAATCTCTGTCGGTGACGATAACCCGCGGGTAGTATTGTTCTTGTATCACCAACTTAACACATTCCAACACCCATTTGAAATTTGGCTTTTTTTCCTTGTCCAAAAAGCTAAACGCCATTGAGAATGTTGTGTTTGTTGGAGTAACCCCAACAACTGTAAAGAATGGCAGTTTAAACATGTTGGTGTTGTATGTGGAGTCCATCAGCATGATTTCCGGATATGTTGTCCACAGGGCATATGACGTCGGGTGAACAAAAAATATTTCATCGAGCTCATTTGTGTGGTCATTTATCCTAGGGTAATATGTATAACCTTTACGTCGCAAATGTACTAAAAGCAGTTGTATCGGAGTCAAATCACCACGACTGTCGCGACGTATCTTTTCTTGTGCATTATACACCGTTTTAATGGTTGACACGTTATTTGGATCCATCTCTTTTATTGAAGAAAGTATAATTCGTGGTGCTACATGCTGTTTTGTCATCTGCCTCACAAAAACTAACTCACTTTCTTTTAATCGCATGGCCTGTGAAAAACCATGCAACGAGTCTGGAAAATTATGATTATGCCCCGGACACTTAACCTTCAATATCCAACCATTAAAACGTTTTATAAATTTCGCTAGTAATCTGAATGGGCAATTACATTTGTCGGTACTAGTCTGCCGTTGAAGTTCATCTTCTAAACCTTCACGTGAAGACGTCCCATGTCTAGAACACAAAAATTCGATAGAGTACTTATAGCCCCTATCTGTTTTACTTTTTCCAATACCAATAACAAAACCAATCGATTCAGCAGTAGATCGCACCCAATTAATTAAATCAACTTCAGTACCGAACACATATACAATATAAAAACACAACAACCTTTTTATTAATACATTTTCTTAAAAAAACTTTATAAAAAACGTTTTCTTATAAAAACTTTTTTATAAATACTTTTTTTTATGAATACTTTTTGTGTAAATCTTTACAAAAATACTTTTAATAACTTTTTTTGTAAATACATGTTTTCATATAAAAACTTTTACTTTTAAAAAAAAGTTTATTAATACTTTTACTTTTAAAAAAAAAGTTTGTAAAAAAAAAAAAAGTTTTCTTATAAAAACTTAAAAAAAAAACGTTATTAACTCTTTTTTTTACTTTTAATAACTTTATTAATACTTTTACTTTTAAAAAAATGTTTTCTTATAAAAACTTAAAAAAAAAACGTTATTAACTCTTTTTGTTATTAAAGGTGTAGACGCGTTTTTTGTTATTAAAGGTGAGACATGTGTGTGTGTTTTGCTGAGGTGGTGAGACGCGTGTGTGGTTCTCGAATGGTGTACGTGTTTTGTTAGAAACCATGTATACATCACATGGTTTTGTTTACTTTGTGCAGTTGATATTCCTGTCTCTCTCTCACTTCTGTCAAAGCAGTCTCACTCTCTCTCAATTATGCATACCATTCTCTCTCGCTAAAAATTCTAGATCTAAACATTTTAGATCTAAAATTTTGATCTAACAAGTATTATACTTGTTAGATCTTTAATTTTGTGATGCTGTGGATGTAGTGGTGATGTTGTGGTGGTAGTGGTGATGTTGTGATGGTTTACGTATGTTTCGTTGTTAAAGTTTTTAGATCTAAAACTTTTTTTAGATCTTGAAACGTATACGTTGTTGAAAAAATCATGAGGTTTGTAAAAAAAAACGTTAAATTTTTTTGATTTTCTTAAAAAAAATGCTTCGTTGTTAAAATTTTGTAGATCTAAAACTTTCGTTGTTAAAGTTTTGTGAGTCTACTGTGGTGATGCTGTGGTGGTTTACGTATGTTACGTTGTTAAAGTTTTTAGATCTAAAACTAATTTTAGATCTTGAAACGTATATTTTGTTGAAAAAATCATGAGGTTTGTAAAAAAAATGTTAGGTTCGTTTGATTTTCTTAAAAAAAATTAGATCTAACAAGTATTAGAGTGCTAGGTAAGGTTACAACCAATAACACGTTATTGGTATGCCAAATCAGCGCCACATCATCTCCTCCCAATAACACACCAATAACTAAAACACCCCTCCCTCATAACACACCAATAACATATTATTGGGTCCCACTTTTTTTCATTTTATTTAATTTAAAAACAAACACATTTTATTAAACATAAATTAAAATTACAATACAAATAAACAAACACATTTTATTAAACATACAATACGAAAAAAAAAACATACGAACTAAAATACAATACGATACGAAACGATTACAATTAAAAAAACGATACGAAACGATTACATAAAAAAAAACGATACGATACGACAAATATTAAATAAAAGACGATATGACAAACACGCTAATTATTTGAGCTCGACCCCGTGCCAAAGTATCGTGCTCGGATATCGTTCTTGATTTGTTCGACACCCGCCGCATCTTCCGGAGTCATCCCCTCGGTGCTAAAACTAAGAAACTTCAATTCTTCCAATTTCTTTTGAGTTGTGATATAATCAATTTTTTTCTCTTGTTCGATTTGCAACTGATCTTGGATCATCTCCTTGAAAGCGTCTCTACTAGACGAAGAACCCGCCGAACGCGTAGAGTCCGATTTTATACTCTTGGAAGGTCTTGGCTTGCCGGGAGGACGTGGGATTGTATCGTCTCGAAATAGCTCGTTCGGTTCTTCAAGGTCCTCGAGTCCCCGAACGCGTCTTCCGGGTTTAACGGTTTTGGCACCACGCCATTTGTGGTGGTCTTTCAAGACCTCCCATGCTTCATAGTGGGTAAACGCATACCCCCACATTTCTTTGAATATTGTGTAACAACGATTTAGCCACTTCGAATCGTTTTCACCACTCAAACGTTCATTTTCATCGACAACTCCGGCGAACTTGCTACAAGCACCTTACAACGTGGTCCACTTTCCCGTGATCATATCCTTGGTACGTTCGTGTTGTGCAAGCCGGTTGTATTCAGTTGTAACTTGTGTCCAAAACGACTTTGAATTTCGGTCAATACCGAGTCTTGGGTCCTCGGATATTTGTACGTACGTTTCGGCCAAAAGTTTTTCATCCTCTGGTTGCCAACGGGTATGGACATTTTCGGTTTTCTTTGGTCTCGGTTTTTTCCCTTTTCCTTTTCCTTTTCCTTTTCCTTTTCCGACCGGAGAAGACTCGGTTTTTGATTCTTGTGTTGGTGATAGTGGTGGTGAGTTTGGTGGTGTGTCGTGTAAACTTCGTGTTCGCATCACTTGTGTCGGTTGCGAGGAATTCCCGAGATTCATTTGGTTGAAGTATTGTTGTTGTTGTTGTTGTGCAAAAAAAGCCATTTGGTTTAAGTGATCTTGGTTCATTTGTGGTGCGAAAGTGGGTTGTGGATAATATGGCATCGGGTTTTGCGGGTTTGCGGGTGGTTGGCGTATGGTGAGAAACCCGACATCGGGTTATGGCTTGGATATTGCGGATATGGCATCGGCATCGGCATCGGGTTTTCAGTTTGTTGGACCGGTAAAGAACGGCCGGATGATGGTGTTGCGGGTGAAAGTGAGCTTGAATTAGCGGACTCGGTTTGAAATATGTTGTTAAGTAACCAATCGTTTGTGTTTTGTTGTGACATTTTTGGAAGATAAATTGATGTGTATGTGAAAGGTTTGATAAAATTTGAATTGGGTTGAAGTTATGATAAATGTTTAGTTAAATGTGGGTATTTATTGTTGGGACTTATGTTGATGTTGGTAAGTTTGACTTGGCCTTTGTTTTTCAAATAACTGAGCACTACATCTATAATTGAGCACTCACTTGCTCTATAATTGAGCACAAAACAAATAATTGAGCACTACATCTATAATTGATCACTCACTTGCTCCTTTATTTTTCTGGTACGTGTGTTCATGATATTGAGATCATGGGTTAATTAACTTACAATACATAAATTAAATTAAATTACAATACATAAATTAAATTACAATACATTAATAAATAGACTACATATCGTCTTGTTGTTGTAGTTCTAGGTGTCGTTGCCAAAGATGATCCACAAGATCATGTCGAAGGTTGGTATGCACTTCCTTGTCACGTATTTCCTTTCGTTTCTTTGCATGCCGATCGCATCTTTCGACCCAATTTTCTTGTATATTTGCGGCCGGACTAACATATAGTTCGTTAAATTCACTTATTTGGAAATCTTGGTCTTCTAGTATCATGTTATGCAATATTATGCAACAATACATAATCCTACGTATTTTGCTCACCTGATAAGCACGTGTGGGTTGTGCTATAATCCCCCAACGACCCTGAAGAACACCAAAAGCCCGTTCCACATCTTTCCTTGCACCTTCTTGAGCCCTCTTAAAATTTATATCAGCTTGGTTTCGGGCGATCGAATATGATTTGACAAAAGTAGACCACGTGGGATAAATACCATCTGCTAGGTAATATCCTTTGGTGTATGTGTGACCATTCACCGTGAACGGGGCCTCGGGAGCGCGATCGTCAATGAGGTCGTCAAACAAATTCGACCGATATAGAACATTTAGGTCGTTATTTGCACCCGCTATACCAAAAAATGCATGCCAAATCCACAAATCTTGAGATGCAACTGCTTCAAGCATTATTGTCGGATGTCTGTGATCCCCCCGTTGAAATTGCGCTTTGAAAGCATTCGGACAATTCCTCCATTCCCAATGCATACAATCTATACTACCAAGCATACCCGGGAACCCATGATAGTTTTCGTGTTTTTCATATAGCCGCATAATATCATCCGATGAGGGCTTTCTTAAATACTCCTCTGAGTATAAATCCCATATGCATTTGGTAAAATGGTCTAAACTATCACGACTACAACGTTCGCCAATTTGCAAATATTCATCGAAAGCATCGGGTGTTAACCCGTACGCCAATTGGCGTATAGCGGCCGTGCATTTCATTATAGGGTGGATACTCATTCTACCAGTAGCATCTGGCCGGTATTTAAAAAATTTAAAGTGCTCGGGAATAGGGTGAACGTTATAGTTAATTATACCTTGGACTATTTTTAAAAATAGTCGTTGACTCATCCGGTACCGGCGTCTGAAATTCCTTTCGGGATATTTTGGATTATCCCCAAAATAATCATTAAGTAGACGTTCTTCGGCGGCTTCATATTCTCGGGGTATGTGCGTCCGAGTGTGTGAACTAGTTGCTTCATCGTCGTCTAAGGCTAGAAAATTTTCGTGCAGATCGTATAAACGTAATAATTCTTCGGCTCGAGTTTCAGGGTCAAAAAGACCCATGGAAGTTAAAACTTTATGAAATATGAAAGAGTGGATGAAAATGTATGAGAAAGTGTATTTAAATTGTGATTTGGTTGTATTGTTTGAAAAATGTATGTTTTAAAGTGGTATTTATATAGTGAAAAAGAGGGTTTGAATTTTGTAGCCGTTATATTTTTATCCGTTAATTAACGTTTAAAAAAAAAAAAAAAAAAAAAAAAAAAAAAACCTTTGGCATCAGCCATTGAAATGGCGGAAGTGCTTTTGGCGGACGAATGGCGCCGGAGGTGGTGAGGCAATGGCGGCGCCATTGGTATTGATGGTTGCAATTTGGCGTGTTATTTGCTCCCTCACCGTGCCCTCTTATACTTGTTAGATCTTTAATTTTGTGATGATATTGTTTGTTGACTCAACTGTGGTGGTAGTGGTGATGCTGTAGTGGTTTACGTATGTTACGTTGTTAAAGTTTTTAGATCTAAAACTAATTTTAGATCTTAAAACGTATATTTTGTTTAAAAAATTGTGAGGTTTGTAAAAAAAAGGTTAGGTTCGTTTGATTTTCTTAAAAAAAATTAGATCTAACAAGTATTATACTTGTTAGATCTTTAATTTTGTGATGATATTGTTTGTTGACTCAACTGTGGTGGTACTGGTGATGCTGTGGTGGTTACGTATGTTTCGTTGTTAAAGTTTTTAGATCTAAAACTTTTTTTAGATCTAAAACTTTTTTTAGATCTAAACCTTTGTAAAAAAAAGTTAACTTTGTTTATTTTCTTAAAAAATAATTAGATCTAAAATATTGAAACTGATATGTTGTGGTGATGATGTGGTGGTACTGGTGATGTTGTGGTGGTTACGTATGTTTCGTTGTTAAAAAAAACTCTTTTTTAAGTTTTTTTTTTTAAAAAAATCATCATTGCCTTTTAGATCTAAAAATTGTTTGCTTATATGTTTGTATGTTTGTTTTGCAAGTTTGCCTGCATAGGAGGACCCTTTGTGGGCAAAGCCTACGTAGGCACCCCACGTTATCCTTGGCAAGGCACCCCACGTTATCCTTGGCATTACTGGATGGTAAAGTGATTCACTTTGCAACTGTAATGAAAAAAACTTTGTTTTTGTATAAAAAAATTTCGTTACTGGATGGTAAAGTGACCATTCAAGGTCATTTTGCAACTTTAATGAAATAAAAAAGGCAATGATGATTTTTTTTTAAAAAAAAAACTTAAAAAGAGTTTTGGCGAGGCAAAACTGAATTTGCAGCCAACATGAGCTATAAAGCTAATAATCTGAGCCTTTGATAAGTTGTTTACCTCTTGTGTGTTAAATGGTGAACTAGACATGGTGGTTGATTGTTGTTGTTGATCTGGACCACTAGTTGCTGTTGTTGGTTGATTGTTGTTGATCTGGACCACTTGTTTGTGTTGTTGCTTTCACCTGGGATTATATGGGGTGCCTGCCTAGGATTATATTGTTGTTGGTGTTGTTTCTGGACCACTTGTTGGTGTAGCTTGCTTTCACCTGGTATTGTTGTTGGTGTTGTTGCTTTCACCTGGGATTATATGGGGTGCCTTTGAGAAGTATTGCCTTTGAGAATCTTAGTACACCTTGTGAACTTTTGAGAATCTTAGTACACCTTGTGAACTTTTGCAGTGGTAACTTGTGAGAATCATGTTCAAAACGTGTAACTTGTGAAACTTGTGAAACTGGTGAGTCTTGTGCTTGTGCAGTTATGAGGCTTGTGCAGTTTTGTGAGGCTTGTGCAGATTTGTGAGGCTTGTGCAGTTTTGTGAGTGCAGTTTTGTGCAGTTCATGTGAACTGGTGACTTTGTGCAGTTGTGACTAAAACTTTTCCGAGGAGATGATGATTTTTGAGCCTAAAAACTTTAAAAACTTTCCGAGGCGATGATGATAAAAACCGAATGGACGGTAAAGTGAGATCAAATCTCACTTTGCAACCTTCGGGTTTGAGCCTAAAAATTTTCCGAGGCGATGATGATTTTTGAGCCTAAAAACTTTCCGAGGCGATGATGAAAACCGAATGGACGGCAAAGTGGGATAAAATATCACTTTTGCAACCTTCGAACTGAGCCTCAAAAAATTTCCGACTACGGTTTTTTTAAAAGTTTTAAAACTGAATTTATATCATAAAAAAACTTGTAAAACCAAAAAATAACTTGTAAAATTGTAAAACCAAAAAAAAAAGTTGTAAAAAAGTGGTATAAGTTATAAAAAAAACTTGTAAAAAAAACATGTAAAAAAAAGTGTATAAAAACTTGTAAAAAAATAAGTGGTAAAAAAATAAGTTGTAAAAAAACTTGGCACGGAAATCGAGAAACTAATCATTACCAATGATTGAATACCCATGATTGACACGGAAATCGAGGCACCCCTTTGCAAAAGTGCAGCCACCCCCTACCATTGGGTGCCTGCATAGGAGGACCCTACTTTTTATCTTTTTACATTGAAATGTACAATGCAATCAAGAAATAAAATGGACATTTCTATACTTTTTATCCTTTTACATTGAAATGTACAATTCAATCATAAAACAAAATGGGCAATCCAATTATAAAAATGTTTCAATTATAAGAATTTTTTCTTTTACAAGTTATAAATATGTAATCATACTAGTATTGAGTCATAGATAAATAACACACAAACATTACTTTGAAAAAAACAAAATCCTCAAAATGTGTCTACTTTAAAAACTATTTACAATGCATGCCAAAAATTTCGCCTAAAGAGAAAAGCTGGAAAAACACCAATGCAAAAGCTCATGTCTTTTTTACATCAAAAGGCTATATTTGTTATATTAAGCCTCATAAATCATCAAACGAACTAGAAGATTTATTTTTAAAAATATTACCAAAATGTCACTTGGCATATCAATTCTACCAAAAACTACATTTTAAATTAGGATTACCAAAAACTACATTGAGCGCATTTTTCCCTAACTGACACGATTTAGAAAGTATACAGAGCGCAAATTGTTTTGCTCTCCGCCTCTATTTTGCGCTCCCAAAAGAAAAAAAAGGGAAAACCATATTTTTTTTTAATGTAAATGTAACCTATTTATCCATCTTAAATATACCCATTAAATTTTCATCTACCTCATCTACTCATCTTCTTTAAACCAAAATCCAAAAATTCGGTCCCTAATTTTTGATAGAGCGCATGAGAGCAAAATCCTCCAAAATATTTGAGAGCAAAATCCATCTGGTCCCCATTCTTGAGAGCAAAATCATCAAATTAGTTGTCCCATATTGGTCCCTATATGGGAATGTTGGTTCCCTATTGGATTTGTGTGTTTTTATTCTTGGAGAATGTTGGGTTAATGAGATGAGTGGAATGGTCCCCATTTAGATCTCTTGTCTCTTGTTTTGGTCCCCATTCAAAACACACGATTCTTTTCATAGTGTAAAAATGGATGATGATCTCCAAAGGCCTTGTAAGGTATTAAGTTGTTCATTTTTTGATAATGTTTTTACATGTATTCATGTATTAATTAGTATAGTTTTAGGATTGAACATATATTTATTTCAAACTTCTATGTATTGAACATATACATGAATTAGCAATGTACTTTTAGGGTTATTTCAAAAGAACTCACCTGATGGAATACTGATGAGTGTCTAAATACTCATCATTTTTATACTGTTAGAATGCCAAAAACATCTGAAAACACTCAGAAACACATCAAAATGATAAAAATATCACAAACAAGTGTTTTATATGTTTTAAATGCAAAAACATCAAAATCTGGTGAAAAACGTATCAAGTTTGCATAATTGGCAGTTTTAGTCCCCCAAGTTACAAAAGTTGTCAAAATCAGTCCCTGGTAATTCAAAAACTTGTAAAATATCATTTTAGGTCCATAAGATTCAAAAGTTGTCAAAACAAACCCTTCCAAGTTTAAAAATCACAAATTGACAACTTTAGTCCCTGAACTTTGGAAAAATGTCAAAAATAGTCCTTGGTTAATTTAAAAAGTGAAAATTATCAACTTTTAACCTTGTTCTATTTATAAATGACAAAAATGGTCCTTATGATAAACTTTTTGAGAAATTACAATATTGGTCCCTCAAGTTTTAAACTTGACAGTTTTAGTCCCTGGATTTGTAAAAATGGAAATTATCAACAATGGTCCTTGTATTATTCTTACTCGGCAGTTTTAGTCCTTATGAGAGCTTGGAAAATGTTCAAGATCAAACCTTCAACTTTGGCTAAATTGCAAATATGGTCCTTGTTGTTAAACCAAACCAAACGGACTCTTTATTATCACTAAGCCCAAATCCAGTCCAACACTTGACCCGGCCCAAATTTTAAATCAAATAAACCACCTACACTATTCACCTCCTTCACCACACCTGTTTAGCCAAAACCAGGGATGGTTTCTCCTCATTTTCAACCTTCCACCTCATCTTCCCACTTGATTACCTCTCCCCTTCCACCTCCACTATCAACCAAAGCCAATTAATGAGAAAAACCTGCTCGTTGGAATTTTGGCGCCAAAAAGTGACAAATGGCAAATCAATGATCTGGCTTAATCCAACGGTTGGATTATGGTGGGATATTTTCAGAGGTCGACAAGAGATGTTTCAAGTCAATAAATATCAAGAAAGAAGCAACAGAGAAGGCAATCTAGTGTAATTTTAATTTTTAATATCGTCTTAGTCTAACTTTCAAATTCCAGTGTTTGTAAAAGCTTCAAGCTTTGTATTTTATGTTTTCAAGTTGAAATAAAACTTTTGTAAGCAACCAATTTCAGTTTCAAGTCTTATCTCAAGTTATGCAATTTTCTTATTATTCAAAAATCTCAATAAGTTGAAATATTGTTAGAAACTGTTAGTTTGGACTCATAAGCCACATAAGCTCCCTATATAGCTTATTGAAGCTATTAGATACTCTTAAAAGCATTTTACTAGCCAAAATCAGAAATTCACAAAAATATCAAATAAATAGCTTAAAAATAAAAAATCCATGGTGCAAGGTTCTAGCAGGCTGGAGCAGGGTATATAGTGGATGGCCTTGGGATTAGTGCTTCATGGGAAGCTTTAGGATGTGTTTTTATGCCTTGGTTCTCAGTTTTACATTGGAAACCAATTTGTAAGCCTTTTTATCAATCTTGGAATTTCACTGTCTTATGTTGCTATTGTTGTTGTTTAAAGCTAATTTAGTCCTATTTAGTGATAATATCAGGTTTGAAATCATGCTCATGGTCTATATCTGTGATAAGCTTTGAAAAACATAAATTCAGTCACATAAAGGGTTGTTTGGATTTGTTCATTTCACTGTGTAATAGGTTGTGCAGTCTTGTGTTGTGCTTGCTTCCTGTCACACTAGTATTAAAGAACTCAAACAAACAATAAAAACAAGACCTTATTTGGTGAAAAGTCAAAATCACTCTTAATATCAAATAGATTGTTCACTGTTGGATTTCTAAATCTTATAATCATGATTTTGTGTTAAGAAGTTGTTATATTTGCTCAATTTAGTCTTAATACACCCTAATACATCAATATCAGTGCTTAGGATCAATTACAAGTTCAGTTTAGTCAACCTTTCATTTCAATCAAAAAGTCAAAAACTTGCCCTGTGCATCAGTTTTACTAGCTAAATCATAAGCTCCTATAGAGCTTATTAGTTGTCCATAACCTCTGATTTTTGGTTTTAAGATAGTAAACCTGGTCCTTTTCAAGTTCCAAGTTTTAAATTTCCAATTGCAGCTTATTTAATAAGCCTGCAAGTGCTTATCATTTTGTCCAAAATAACTCAGCATTCACTGAGTTTTACTCAGTGTTTTGTCAGGTTTTGAAAAAGCTTCTCCCAAGCTCATAAGAGCTTATCATTGTCTGAGTTTTGGTATATTTGGTCTCAACCAGGTCTTAAACAAGTTCCAATAATTGCTTTTTAGTTCTAGCTTATTTTGTGATCTGTGCATAAGCTCAAAGTAGCCACCAGTTTCTGTTTTCATAAACAAGCTCATTCCTCAAATCTGTGTTAACCTGTAATCCAGAGGTTCAAGCTTGTTGATTTTAGTTGCATTTGAGTCATTATAGCATATTTTAGCTTCTGTATCAAGTTGGTAGCTTTTGGTTATCATTTGGCTTTTTCAAGTGCTTGTTAATAAGCAGTTGCCACTGCAGTTGCTTATTTCTCCATACAAGCACATGATTTTATATTTTTCCTAGATTCAGGATATTAAAATAGACTTTTCCTGAAATTTTCATAATTTTTCATAACTGTTTGCTATTTTTCTTAATTAAAAACAGTTTTTAAGCATTTTTTAATAGCTTTTAATACAAATAAATTATAAAAAGTTCAAAAAAATGATTTTTCAATTTTCTTAGGTTAAGATAAATATAAAAGTAATAAAAAGTATTTTTCCATAATTTTCTTAGTTTAAAAAGTATTTTTTAGCATTTTTATTAGTTTTAAATAGTTTTAAATTAATAATAAACACATAATAAGTCTAAAAAATATATTTTTAGTTTTAAAATAAGTTTTATCATATTTTAGACTTTTCTAAGTTATAATTTCATTTTTCTAGGTTAATTTTGTATTTTCTTGTATTTTAGTGCAATTTAAATACTTAATAAATAGTTTTTAATTAATAATAAATAAATAAATAGTTGTAAAAATAATTTTCTTTTTCCAATAAATTTCTTTTATTATTAGGATTCCAAAAGTATAATTTTTATATTTATAGGTCTTTTATTTCTTTAAAACTCACGTTTTATTTTGTACGTTACGTAATTTTATTTTAAACGTAAGTTTTAAGTTGTAGGTTTTAAACGTTCATCGACTTTAAAAATAGTGATAGCGTTTATTTAATAGATTTTATCTTTTATTTCTTTTAATTTGCATTTAAGTCGCTTTAATTTGTAGATTTTCTCTTTAGGTATAATTTTCCATCCAAAACCTTACTGATCACTATCCTTAGTGATCATTCTACCATCTGATTAAGTGTTTTAACACCAATTCATCCTCCGTGGGACTTAACGACCCAGGAATTCCCTATATTCCTCTGATCTTAATTGCATTAGTGTTTGAGCAGTTTTTAGTCTGTTAGACTTGACTGTTTAGCACCAATCAAATTTTGGCGCCGCTGCCGGGGAGGCTGTAAGCGTGTTTCTAGCATTTTCAGACCCGTACTTGCACATATACCACAGTTTGTAAAAAGTTTTCTGTAAAGTTAAAAATAAATCAAAAAGTTCATTAACACTTTTCCTAAAGTGTTAAAAACCCAAAAACAATATAAAACAACAAAACAATCGTAACGTTTTCTATCTTGTATTTCTTTTAAGGTGATTCTTAGAGAGATACGATTTGGTTAAACGAGACGATACCAAAAATATTGTCAAAAGTTTTTAAACCCATCAGCACAAATCATACCTACGTCTTTTGAGTGGTACTTAATATACATAAAAATCAACCACCGCAAATCAAGGCAGTGCACTACCTAACTGGGGGTGCGACCATAATAAGTTCCCGAACATCAGATTTAAAACTTGCCTTTGTGTCACTTGTGATTTGGTGTACCTTTTTCAAAGAAGCCAGTTCATTTGTGATTATTGGTTAAGTTCACTTGTGTTTTGCCTCATTTGTTTTGAAAATTGATTTTTATACTTAGTGCATGCGCACTCGTTCTTCCAGTTCTACAAGCCCACTTTCAGAACTTGGAAAGATTCCTCGCAGACGTAGAGGACGTTCAGCTCCTTCAGCCGTGACTGAGGAACGTCTACCACCACCACCACCTGTCGAAATGGCAGAAGACAAACCTATGAATGAGCTTCTCCAAGCACCCATCGAGGGTTACGGAGATGCCATTGTTGTCCCAGCCATTGTGGCTGATACCTTCGAGCTCAAAACCGGGTTGCTTAATCTAGTAACCCAAAGCCAATTCTATGGTTTTGAGCGGGATGATCCTCATGCACACATTCGATGGTTCAATAAGATTGCATCAACCATCAAGTACAAGAATGTCCCACACGAAGCTATCAAGCTTCTTCTGTTCCCATTTTCTCTGGAGGGACAAGCCCGGAATTGGCTTGAGAAACAACCCCCTCGTTCTATAGAGACATGGGAAGATCTAGTTACCAAGTTTGTTAACGAATTCTATCCTCCATCCCGAACCACAAGTAATGAAATTTTCTCAGAGATTTGATGAATCATTCGGGGAGGCATGGGATCGTTACAAAGAATTGCTCCGCAAGTGTCCACATCATGGTTTTACCGAGTTAATGCAAATGGATACTTTCTATAATGGTCTGAGACAAGCTGACCAAGACTCTTTGAATGCCTCCGCGGGAGGTAATTTCCTTAGCAAAACTACAAAAGAAGCCTTACAAATCATTGAAAACAAGTCCCAGGTCCGTCCTTTCCGCACTAAGACATGTCAAACTCAGTCTAATGCTGGACCTTCTACTTCATCTCCTGTGAGTACATCTAGCACCGATGCTAAGATTGATAAACTCACGGACATTGTTCAGGCTTTGGTTCTTGCTAACCAAAAGAAAGTCACTTTCACTCAGACACCATCACATGGTGAAGTGAAGAAAGTTGAAAGTTGTGTTACTTGTGGTGGTCCTCATGCATACTACAACTGTACTGCCACCGATGGTAGTTTGTTTGAAGCAAATGCTATAGCCGGTACTTCAAATCAAGGAGGTAATCAATACCGTCCTCAGAATGAACCAAACTACCGTGCTAACACTTATCAGGCACCACCCGGTTTTAACCAGAATCCTAACCGGAATCAGAATCAACCTAGAATGAACCAAGGTTATCAAAACCAAGGTAATTTCTATCCTGGACCCAATCAAGGTTTCCAACAACAAGGGAACCTTCATCAAAACAATTTCAATCGAGGGAATCAATTTCATGGGAATGTGAATCCTAATCAAGGGAATTTTCAACAACAAGGTCATAATCAAAACATCCGACCTCAAAATTTCCCTCCTAATCCACCTCCCGTCATTACTCCTCCAGGACCATCATCTGATGAGTTACTGAAGCAATTCATAAAATCCCAAGATGAGATGAACAGATTGTTGGTCAGTCAGATCGCTGATCTAAAAAAGTCTTTAAATGATCAACCCTCGGGCTCAGGAAAACTTCCGAGCAACACGATCGCTAACCCGAGGGGCGATGCTAAGGCGATCACGACCAGAAGTGGTGTTTCATACAATGGACCCGCTGTTCCTACTACCTCTTCTTCTTCTTCTCTTCCAAAGGTAGTGGAAAGTGAGCCTCCAACACATAATGGACCTACGACTCCAATGCCCCCTCCTCCTGTGGCAATGAGTCAAGTTACCAAGGAAACAACGGACAAGGTGCATTATTCTAGCCCAAGTAATACCGCACAAGTCCCACCTTCGGTAGTCCATCCTCAAGTTGTCCAGAAACCCAAGTCTAATCCAGGAGTTGTTTTTGAACCACCTGTTGCTCCCATTGAAAATGCTAAATCCAAATCTTCTATTCCATATCCATCACGTTTGAATGAGCAAAAGCTCCGTGAAAAAGCTAGTCATCAAATGGATAAATTTTTCCAAATTTTCCAAGAGTTACATTTTGACATAAGCTTTGCGGATGCTATCATGCTGATGCCCAAGTTTGCATCAACTCTCAAACACATGTTAAGCAACAAGGAAAAGCTGTTTGAAATGGCTAAAACTCCTCTTAACGAGAACTGCTCTGCAGTTATTCTGAAAAAGCTTCCAGAAAAGCTTGGAGATCCTGGAAAATTTCTCTTACCTTGTGTATTTCCAGGAATGGTTGAATGCTTTGCCCTGGCAGATCTTGGTGCAAGCATCAATCTGATGCCTTATTCAGTATGGAAGAAACTTTCTCTTCCGGAACTCACTCCTACATGCATGACTCTCGAGCTTGCAGATCGTACAATATCCCGTCCTCTTGGCATTGCCGAGGACGTATTTGTGAAAGTAGGAAAGTTCCATTTTCCAGCTGACTTCGTGGTTGTTGATTTTGATGCCGATCATCGGGTTCCTCTTATTGTTGGTCGAGGATTCCTGAGAACGGGCCGTGCTCTCATAGATGTATTTGAGCAAGAAATCACATTACGTGTTGGTAATGAAGCTGTCACTTTTAACCTTGATCAGACTTCGAGGTACTCCGCAAACTATGATTCTGAGTCGGTTAACCGAATAGATATCATTGATGTTGCTTCTGAAGAGTACTCGCAAGAAGTTCTTGGTTATGATCATAATTCTTCGAGTGATAATCTCACTCATTCATCTCAACCTATCATCGCCAATTCTACCCCTTCTCTCACCCCATTTGAGGAAAGTGACTTCATCTTAGAAGAGATTGAAGCCTACTTATCCAGTGATTCTGTTCCATGGGAAATTGATCACGCTCCAATCGACATTGAGGAGGACATACTTCTTATTGAGAAGTTGCTTAATGATGATCCATCATCAGCCCCTCACACTAGTGATTCAATTCCTGCAGAGATTAATCAAAATGAGATTAATCTGGAGGGAGATTTTCTTCTTGAGAAGTTGTTAAATCATGACATTTCTTCTCCTCTCCCTTCCATCAAACTTCATAACAAGGAAGTCAAGTCAGTTGAGAAAACTGAAGAATTTCCTGATGTTGAGCTTAAGGACTTACCGCCTCATCTCGAGTATGCATTTCTTGAAGGTGATGATAAATTACCAGTCATTATTGCTAGAGATTTGAGTAAAGATGAAAAAGCTGCTCTCATAAAAATCTTGAAGTCACACAAGCAAGCAATTGCTTGGAAACTCTCCGACATCAAAGGTATAAACCCTGAATTTTGTACTCACAAAATCTTGATGGAGGATGACTTTAAGCCAGCAGTTCAACATCAGAGAAGAGTAAATCCAAAAATCCATGATGTTATCAAACAAGAGGTTATCAAACTTCTTGATGCAGGATTGATTTACCCGATCTCAGACAGTCCTTGGGTCAGCCCAATTCATTGTGTCCCGAAAAAGGGTGGCATTACTGTTATCACAAATGAAGATAACGAGTTAATTCCAACTCGATTGGTTACGGGATGGCGTGTTTGCATCGACTATCGTAAGTTGAATGACGCCACTCGTAAAGACCATTTTCCTCTACCCTTCATGGACCAGATGCTTGAGAGATTAGCAGGGAATGAATACTATTGTTTCCTTGATGGTTTCTCGGGTTACTTTCAGATCCCTATTGATCCACAGGATCAAGAGAAGACCACATTCACTTGCCCATACGGGACTTTTGCCTACAAACGTATGCCTTTTGGCTTATGTAATGCTCCTGGCACGTTCCAACGATGTATGATGTCTATTTTCCACGACATGATCGGGGAAACAATGGAAGTGTTTATGGATGACTTCTCGGTCATTGGGGATTCTTTTCAATCATGTCTCTCCCATCTAGATAAAATGCTCAAACGGTGTGAAGACACCAATCTTTGTCTAAACTGGGAGAAAAGTCACTTTATGGTCAAAGAAGGCATTGTCCTTGGCCATAAGATTTCAAAGAATGGGATTGAGGTAGATAGAGCAAAAGTCGATGTTATTGCTAAATTACCTCATCCTACTACCGTTAAAGGTATTAGGAGTTTTTTAGGTCATGCCGGTTTCTATCGTAGATTCATACAAGATTTTTCCAAAATCGCCCGGCCAATGACCCATCTTCTTGAAAAGGATGCTCCTTTTATCTTTTCACCCGAGTGCATCGTAGCTTTTGAAACATTGAAGAAAAAGCTTACTGAAGCACCCATTCTCGTTGCTCCCGACTGGGATTTACCTTTTGAGCTTATGTGCGATGCAAGTGATTTTGCTATCGGCGCAGTCTTAGGGCAACGAAGAAACAAGCATTTTCAGCCTATTCACTACGCAAGTAAGACTATGACTGAAGCTCAAACTCATTACACCACCACAGAAAAAGAGCTATTAGCCGTGGTGTATGCATTTGAAAAGTTTCGGCCGTATTTAATCTTGACCAAATGTGTAGTGTATACGGATCACTCGGCTCTCAAATATCTCTTTGCAAAACAAGATGCAAAGCCGAGATTGCTCCGTTGGGTTCTCCTCCTCCAGGAATTTGATATCATCATACGTGATAGAAAAGGAGCTGAGAACCTGGCTGCTGATCATCTGTCCAGATTAGAAAACCCTCACCAAGATGTTTTCGAGAAGAAGGAAATAAATGAAACATTTCCTCTCGAGACACTCAATGCGGTTTCTTTTCGTGGAAACTCTTCTACCCCATGGTTTGCTGACTTTGCAAATTACCATGCGGGTAACTTCATTGTGAAAGGGATGTCGACCCAGCAGAAGAATAAATTCTTCAAGGATGTTAAACACTATTTCTGGGACGACCCGTTCTTATTCAAAATCTGTGCGGATCAAGTCATCCGACGGTGTGTTTATGGACAAGAAGCTCTTGATATTCTCAAAGCTTGCCATGCTGGACCCACCGGGGGCCATCATAGTCCAAACTACACCGCGAAAAAGGTGTTTGATTCCGGGTTTTATTGGCCCACAATCTATAAAGATGCCCACGAATTCGTCAAAACTTGTGATGCTTGTCAGCGTCATGGAAACATATCTCAAAGGAATGAAATGCCACAAAATGCTGTTGGGATATGAAAGTGCTGAAGATATCAAAGTACTGAAGATATGAAAGTACTGTAAGCTGCAAAGTACTGGAAGAAGTCAAATAGTCAAAGTACTGCTAAAGACAAAGTCAAAGTACTGCAAGATAAAGTCAAAGTACTGCTAAGACAGAAGAACTGTTATATTAGTTTATGGAAAGTATTGTATTCCATGTTTAGATTACTTGTCGTACAAGGTTATCAATTGTAAACCGACTAGGAAATTCTTGAGCCTATAAAAGGACTCCTAGATTGGTATTAGAGGTACGATTTCAGAAAAAGAGTTTTAGAGTTTACGAATTAAGAGTTTAGAGAAAAGTTCGAATATCTTAGAGTTGTATTAGAGTATCTGCATAATAAGCAGATTTAGAGTTTTATTAATAAAGTTTCTTTTTAGCTTTGTTAAGTAAATTCCGCGTACTTAATAAAGATTGTTCAGTGTTTCTTTGTTAATAACTTAGGATTTATCCGAGGTTATTAAACCTTAACAAGCTAGTTAAGTTAGTTTGATTAAAGTATATCGATCCAACAAGTGGTATCAGAGCTTGTGTGGAAACTCTGACTAGGAAGAAACCCTACTTCAACATTATTCAAGATGTCGACTGAAGCTGCATCAACTCCTATCACAGAGGTATGTTCTAAGTGTCATGATTTTTATCAAAAATTACTTAATGCTTATGTTTACGAAAGAGATAATTGTATTAAGGCTAGGTCTGAGGTAGCAGGTTATCAAATCACTTTAGAGTCTATAGAAGCTAAAATCATTACACATGAAAATAATGAAATGGCTTGGGCTGAAAAGTATGAACAACAGGATTACCAGTTAAAACTCAGTGAATGGAAACTAAACTGTAAAATTGCTGAAATTGAGAAATTAACTAAGGAGAGAGATGATTTGGTAGCTAAGTTTGATGCTTGGAAAGAGTCTGGCTTGTCCCATGTTCAGTATGTTGAAAAACAGAGAAGGGCCTACATTAGAACAGGCTTAGGATTTGGAATGGACTTTAGTTCTATAGAAGAAAATCAACCTAGTGATCAGGATGATGGTGATTTTGAGGATATAACCACTAGTGATGATGAGCTAATTAACTATTTAGATTCATCTAGTAATGAAGGCTCATTAAGTGAACCACCTCCTAAGAAAGACAATGGTTATCATGCTGTTCCTCATCCCATTAGTCATCACCCCTCTAGGCCTGATGTTTCTCGTTATGGAGTAGATAGTCTAGAGTTTAGGAATAAGCTAATTGCTAAATCTAGACCTGAGAAACCCAAAGAAACTGTTGAAAACAATGTTCAAAATCCAGCAGTACCTTTAAATCAAAGTACTGCTGAACAAGCAGTACCTTCTGCAAAACTTTCTCAAAACAGTACTGCTAAACCTTTTTGGGATAATTTTGGTCAAAACAAATTTTATCAGTCCTCAAGAAGGCAAAACAATTTTGGGCATAGACATAGAAGAAATCACTTTGGACATATGGGTCAAAAATTGTGTTTTGTGTGTTATAGTTCTACTCACTTAATCAAAGATTGTGACAAACACTCAGAATATTTAAGCAAGTTTCCAAGGAATAAGTCTAACAATCAGAGACCTAGAGAGCACAAACCAGTGTGGACTAATTCAAATAGGATTAATCACAGAAACTTCACACCAGATCATAGATACCCACATCAGAAAAGACCTTCAGTATCTCACAGTACTTTCCAAAGTACTGCTCAGAGACAAGGTACTGAAAACCATATTTGGGATAGAAATTCTAGGAGATCTCATTATCAACCTAGAACTTATCACAGTTCATATAGGGGATCTAGATCACAAGAACCTCCTGTTAAAACTGAATGGGTTAAAAGGGAAAGAACTGCTGGGAGACATACAGGACGTTCAACAAAAAGTGAATCAGATGTTTTTGTGATACAAGAAAAAGAGAGTTTTGTTGAAAATCCACATGTTTTGAATGACAAGAAAATACTGGATCATGCTTTAGAAAACAGTGGAGAGTATATACTCAAAGAATGTGAGTATGTCACCCCACAAGGGGAACACAAGTCAGTAATGGCTTGGGTTCCTCAAAGCAACTAACTTTTTCATCTTATTAGACAGGGCAACCAAGAAGAGGAGCTTAAAGATCATTTTATTGTTGATAGTGGTTGTTCTGTGAGTATGACAGGAAACAAGAAGTTTCTGTCAGGTGTTTTGGAGTATATTAGTTATTAAGCTATGTTTAAGGGGAGGACTATAAGGTGTTAGATATAGTCATGTGTATTGCTTGAGGGGAGGATATTAGTTTATACTTAGTTTTTATGAAGGCATTTGGCAAAGTACTGTATTTCCTGAAAGTACTGCTTGGGAAAGTACTGCTTATGTGGAAAAGTACTGTTTGTCGTATTAAAGTACTGTTCCAACGGTAATATTGAAGGGTAATTGGTAGTAACGGTAACTTTGTTATTTAGGCTGTGATTTTTCAAATCTCACCTATAAATAACTTCTTTCCGATTTTCCCTCTCATATTATTACTTCATATCTTTTCCATACTTATCTTCCAATTGCCATTTCTTTATTATTCGATAAAATCTTTCTATTGTGCTCACTCTTTCAACAATGGTGAATCGTTTAACTGTTTCGAAGCACAATATGGTGGCTAATTTGGATAAGTCTGAGGCAAATGTGGCGTTTTATGATATCATTGATTATCTTACTGGGTCGCCTATTAGTTATGCTCTTTTAGTGGAGCCGGATATAATTGAACCATGGATTCAAGAATTTTGGGCTAATGCTAGAGATAATATGGAGGAGGATGAATACTATATTAGATCAACTGTTGCTGGTCGCACTATCAAGATCACAGAAGCCTCTATTCGTGCAGATTTATTATTTGAAGATAAAGATGGGGCTATTCGATTTGACAAGCAATTGATTTGGGATACTTTTAGCAATCTGGGTTATGAAGGTTCTTTGACTGAACAGACTTTTAAGAAGGCCTTATTCTGTCCTCAATGGAAGTTTTTGATCCATGTCTTGCTCCATTGCATAAGTTCTAAAAGCACTTCTTGGGAGCAGTTTGGTTCGAATATTGCATCTGCAGTGGTTGGTTTAGCTACGGACAGAGTATTTAATTTTTCACGGCTTATTTTGGATGGGATGCTATCGCATATATCATATGGAGCACCTTGGTTGATGTACCCAAGATTTATACAGGTTTTTCTAAACAAGCAATTGGCTGATATTCCTAAACCTACTGCTTTACTACCTGTTATTGTGCAACAAGCCAAGATATATACATTCATGGCTAGGCGCAGTGATTTGTTCAGAGGTGGAGATATTCCCTTAACTATTTCCATGATGGATGTTGTTCAAGCTGTACGTGCTGAAGAGGATGAAGAAAGTGAAGGTACTGCTTCTGCACAGGGTACTGCTTCACAAAGTGCTGCCTCACAAGGTACTGCATCTGCAAGTACTGCTTCTCGTGAAGGTACTGCATCTTTACAGGGTAATGTTTCTCCAAGTCCTGAGGTTCAAGCAGATATTGAGAGAACACCTACTCCATCTCCTCAACCATTTGTTTCTGGTTCAGAGGAACATTCGCAAGTTCAAGGTGATGCTCATTCTATACCTCGTGAAGGTTTAACTATGGATAACTATGCTTTGACAACGGCGCTTGCTAGGTTGAACAAGACTGTTGAGCGACAAGCTAAAACTATTAGGAAGTTAAAGCGAAATTACTTCTGGTTGAGAAATTTTGTTAAACCCTATATTCAAGGTTTCAATTTATGGGTAAAGGAGGAGAATAAACGTCGCAAAGTACTTCGTAAGGAATTGAAAAGAAAGACGGTTCCTAAATCATCTTCTGTCAACTTGGGGAGGAATTTAGACAAAGAGAATTTGAAATAAGATGTTATGAAGACAAAAGAAGATGTTATGAAGACAAAAGAATCTGAAGAAGATATTACTAAGAAGAAAGACTTTATAAGCTCTGCAGAAAAGATTATTTCAGAGGAACAAGAAGAAGAAGTACAAGTTCAAGGTACTAATGTTCAAGGTACTGATGATCAAAGTACTGAACATCAAAGTACTGAGTTTCATGATATAACACCTATAACTCCAAGGGTTTTGAATTTTGAAGAAGAAGCTGGTCCTTCTACATTTGTTAGAGAAGAAGAGGAGGAAGCTACTTACATACCTATTCATTCAGTTAGTGATGATGAATTAATTGCTACATTATTTGATTTATCACAACCAAGAGGAGGTGTTACTATTAGAGAAGCACAAGAAGAAGAACAACCAAGAACTGATCAACCTGCAATTGATCCTAAAGACAAGGGAAAAGGTGTTTTGGTTGAAGTTAAGAAAAAGAAGCTTACTTTGGCAGAACTTAGAGTATTTGAAGTTGCAAGGAATGAAGCTGCAGCTAGAAGAGTTCAAGAAGAAATAAATGCTAAAGATAGAGAAGAACGAGAAGCTCAAGAAGCTTTGGATAGAAAAGCAGCTCAAAAAGTGCAAGATGAATTGGATGCTGAAGCTGCTGAACCTTTACAGTCTCCAACACCTGTTAGATTCATGTCAAGAAGACCTAATTTAGCTAAAGAAAGGAATGCAATGATGGCATATCTAAAAAGCAGAGGATTTAAAGGATTACAGAAGCTAAATTATGTGGATATGAAGAGATTATATGATGCTGAGAGAGAAGCTTATAAGAAAGATGTTGCAGGCATTAAAGATTTTAGAGAAGAAGCTTTTTGGACTGAAGCTGAAAGGAAGAAAAGCTTAAAGAGGAAAAGAAAAACTGAAGCTACAGATGATCAGTTTTCAAAGAAAGAGAAGGTTGAATTAAGATCTGAGACTAGTGATGAATTGAATAATTATCTCAGAGTGGTAGATTTTGATTATACTGATGAAGATAATGACATGAAGATGAACAGATCAAAGATCAGTGCTTTCAAAGTTGAGAAATCTAAGAATGGAGATTACATGGTTTTTCACAAAGAAGATAAAAGTTTCAGAGTTTTTAAAAGGCTATGGGATTTGCTGCATATCATAGACAGAGTAGATCTATTCTACTTATATCATGCTGTGAAGACTTATTTTGAAGATACTCTGTTAGAAGGGATTGGATTGGTTTTACATGGGGATCTCATAACTATGTGGGAAACTGATGAAAAGAGTACTGATGATATTTGGAAGGATCAAGAAAACTGGGAGATAGTTTGCTGGAGATTCTTTGGAGAATCTGGAGTTCATGTCTTGGAGTTAGAAAATGGAACAATGATTCACATGTTTGCAGAAAGAAGATATCCTCTTACTGTTGAGCTCATGAGAAGAATGCTTGAGCATGGATTGGAAGTAGAAGAGGCTGATGAAATTGCTTGCATGGTTATCAATTTGCTTATAGACTGGACTACCATTGCTGAGAATGATCTATAACTGGTACGATTTTTGAATAAATACTTTTTGTCAGCACTTTTATTCAAAGTACTGCTAGTCAGACAGTACTTTCATCAAAGTACTGTTTGCTGTATTAAACCAGTTAAATGAATTTTAAAAGAAACCTTTTGCTAAATAATAAATATTTTATGATATAAAGGTTGAATAAATGGTTTTTGTGATGATAACATCAATAGGTTATCAATCCACCATGGTTACAAAAGGATTGACTAATCCATGAGCAAACGGCTCTGGTAAAGATATATCAAATCCGTTTTTAGTTGACAACTTGCTAATAAGTTGGATGGTTATCAACTCACCATATCAGTAATGTGAAGAGTTGGCTAGCCCACAAGAAATGGCTTGTGGTAAAGGCAGTGGAAAAACCATTATTGGTAATTAGTTCACCATTAGATAAAAGAACTAACTAGTCCAGAAGGGTACAGCTTTTGGTAAAGACAAAACAAATCTGTTGATAGCTGGTGGTTTGCTAAAAATCATATGGTTATCAATGTACCATGGTCTTACACACCAAAACATTTGGCTACTCCAAAGATAATGGCTTTGGTAAAGAGTTCTAAATCCATTGAATTTTCAATGATTCACTTAGATGTGATGAGAATAGTATGCAACTTAAACTTGAATTATTGTACACATTGTCATATGTTGCTGTGTTGCTGAAAAGATGGAGATTGCTGAATGTTGCTGTGAAGAAAACAATTCTAAGAGATACTTTGACAAAAGCACAGATTCTACAGAAATATAATCTAAAGACTAAAGAACAATCCATTTTAAAGATGAAGCTGTTAAAGATATATTCACAAAGGAACTTGAAGTCAAGCAAGTAGAATTCAAGTTAGGGGAGGATTGTTGGGATATGAAAGTGCTGAAGATATCAAAGTACTGAAGATATGAAAGTACTGTAAGCTGCAAAGTACTGGAAGAAGTCAAATAGTCAAAGTACTGCTAAAGACAAAGTCAAAGTACTGCAAGATAAAGTCAAAGTACTGCTAAGACAGAAGAACTGTTATATTAGTTTATGGAAAGTATTGTATTCCATGTTTAGATTACTTGTCGTACAAGGTTATCAATTGTAAACCGACTAGGATATTCTTGAGCCTATAAAAGGACTCCTAGATTGGTATTAGAGGTACGATTTCAGAAAAAGAGTTTTAGAGTTTACGAATTAAGAGTTTAGAGAAAAGTTCGAATATCTTAGAGTTGTATTAGAGTATCTGCATAATAAGCAGATTTAGAGTTTTATTAATAAAGTTTCTTTTTAGCTTTGTTAAGTAAATTCCGCGTACTTAATAAAGATTGTTCAGTGTTTCTTTGTTAATAACTTAGGATTTATCCGAGGTTATTAAACCTTAACAAGCTAGTTAAGTTAGTTTGATTAAAGTATATCGATCCAACAAATGCCATTCAAGTTTGTGAGATATTTGACATCTGGGGTATTGATTTTATGGGGCCATTTCCATCTTCTCGTGGTAACAAGTACATACTCGTAGCTGTTGACTATTTGTCAAAATGGGTTGAAGCGAAAGCTTTACCTACAAATGATGCCCGAGTAGTTGTGAAATTTTTGAAAGCTCTCTTTGCCAGATTTGGAACTCCTCGTGCAATAATCAGTGATCGTGGTACACATTTTTGTAATGACCAATTTGAAAGAGTCATGCAAAAGTATGGTGTTACCCACCGTCTATCTACTGCATACCACCCCCAAACAAGTGGGCAGGTGGAAGTTTCAAACCGTGGTATTAAAAGAATACTTGAAAGGACAGTAGGTGAAAATCGTGCATCCTGGTCGGATAAACTGGATGACGCACTCTGGGCTTTTCGTACAGCTTACAAAACACCAATTGGGTGTACTCCATACAAGCTAGTGTACGGAAAAGCATGTCATCTTCCGATTGAACTAGAGCACAAGGCCTACTGGGCCTTAAAACATGCAAACTTCGATTTACAGACAGCCGGTGATCACAGAAAAGTTCAAATGAATGAACTAAATGAACTTCGTGATCAAGCTTATGAGAACTCTTTAATTTATAAACAAAAGACAAAGAAGATTCATGACTCAAAAATCAAGAACCGCGTTTTCAACATTGGTGATCGAGTCCTTCTTTTCAACTCTAGATTGAAGATTTTCTCGGGAAAGCTTAAGTCCCGCTGGTCTGGTCCATTTACCATTACTAAGGTTTATCCTTATGGCACCATTGAGTTATCTCAGCCTGATGGTCCTAATTTTAAAGTAAATGGTCATCGATTAAAGCACTACTTTGGAGAGGACATTCCATCTGTGATTGTCCCGGATCTACAAACATTCCCCATGAACCAATGAATGCGGGGATCGAGTCAAGCTAGTGACTCGGGAATCAAAAATAATAGCACACATCATATGGATTTTCATCCATATTTCTGTCTTCTTATCCCCTTTCTATCACCCTAGTGTGGGGGAGTTTTTCCCACGCTGTTGTATATATCAATCATAAAAAAAAAAAAAAAAAAAAAAAAAGTACATATCAAAAACAAAATAATGGCCGTAGTATTTCCCTTTTATGTTCTTTGTTTCGGCATAACCGCCGGTACTTTGAATATTGAGGGCAATATTCATTTCTAAGTGTGGGGGGGAATTCTCACGAATTTCATCATGTAATTATTCCACCCAATTCCCCCATTTTTGGCCAAAATTTTTTTTGGAGTAAGTGTTTTTCACTTACTCAGCAAATGGTAATCAGTCCGCCATGTCTAACCCACATAAGGATTGGCTAATCCAGGAGCAAACGGCTCTTGGTAAAGATATCTCAAATCCGTTTATGGCTTGCAATTTGCCTAAAATTGTATGGTGTTCAACTCACCATATCTTTAAACTAGTGAAAAGTTGGCTAGCCCGCAAGTTTATGGCTTGTGGTAAAGGCAGTTGAAAATCCATAATTGGTAATCGGCTCACCAAAGATAATATTGATAATTTATCTAAGAGTTGGCTAGTCCAGAAGGGTACGGCTTCTGGTAAAGACAAAATCAAATCCGTTGAAAGCTGGTGGTTTGCTCAAAATCACATGGTTATCGGTGTACCATGGTTCTTACTTGAACTGAAACATTTGGCTACTCCAGAAGTAATGGCTTTTGGTAAAGAGATTAAAATCCATTATGTTTTCTCAAATCATTGCTAGGGACTAGCAATATCTTAGTGTGGGGGATTGATGAGTGTCTAAATACTCATCATTTTTATACTGTTAGAATGCCAAAAACATCTGAAAACACTCAGAAACACATCAAAATGATAAAAATATCACAAACAAGTGTTTTATATGTTTTAAATGCAAAAACATCAAAATCTGGTGAAAAACGTATCAAGTTTGCATAATTGGCAGTTTTAGTCCCCCAAGTTACAAAAGTTGTCAAAATCAGTCCCTGGTAATTCAAAAACTTGTAAAATATCATTTTAGGTCCATAAGATTCAAAAGTTGTCAAAACAAACCCTTCCAAGTTTAAAAATCACAAATTGACAACTTTAGTCCCTGAACTTTGGAAAAATGTCAAAAATAGTCCTTGGTTAATTTAAAAAGTGAAAATTATCAACTTTTAACCTTGTTCTATTTATAAATGACAAAAATGGTCCTTATGATAAACTTTTTGAGAAATTACAATATTGGTCCCTCAAGTTTTAAACTTGACAGTTTTAGTCCCTGGATTTGTAAAAATGGAAATTATCAACAATGGTCCTTGTATTATTCTTACTTGGCAGTTTTAGTCCTTATGAGAGCTTGGAAAATGTTCAAGATCAAACCTTCAACTTTGGCTAAATTGCAAATATGGTCCTTGTTGTTAAACCAAACCAAACGGACTCTTTATTATCACTAAGCCCAAATCCAGTCCAACACTTGACCCGGCCCAAATTTTAAATCAAATAAACCACCTACACTATTCACCTCCTTCACCACACCTGTTTAGCCAAAACCAGGGATGGTTTCTCCTCATTTTCAACCTTCCACCTCATCTTCCCACTTGATTACCTCTCCCCTTCCACCTCCACTATCAACCAAAGCCAATTAATGAGAAAAACCTGCTCGTTGGAATTTTGGCGCCAAAAAGTGACAAATGGCAAATCAATGATCTGGCTTAATCCAACGGTTGGATTATGGTGGGATATTTTCAGAGGTCGACAAGAGATGTTTCAAGTCAATAAATATCAAGAAAGAAGCAACAGAGAAGGCAATCTAGTGTAATTTTAATTTTTAATATCGTCTTAGTCTAACTTTCAAATTCCAGTGTTTGTAAAAGCTTCAAGCTTTGTATTTTATGTTTTCAAGTTGAAATAAAACTTTTGTAAGCAACCAATTTCAGTTTCAAGTCTTATCTCAAGTTATGCAATTTTCTTATTATTCAAAAATCTCAATAAGTTGAAATATTGTTAGAAACTGTTAGTTTGGACTCATAAGCCACATAAGCTCCCTATATAGCTTATTGAAGCTATTAGATACTCTTAAAAGCATTTTACTAGCCAAAATCAGAAATTCACAAAAATATCAAATAAATAGCTTAAAAATAAAAAATCCATGGTGCAAGGTTCTAGCAGGCTGGAGCAGGGTATATAGTGGATGGCCTTGGGATTAGTGCTTCATGGGAAGCTTTAGGATGTGTTTTTATGCCTTGGTTCTCAGTTTTACATTGGAAACCAATTTGTAAGCCTTTTTATCAATCTTGGAATTTCACTGTCTTATGTTGCTATTGTTGTTGTTTAAAGCTAATTTAGTCCTATTTAGTGATAATATCAGGTTTGAAATCATGCTCATGGTCTATATCTGTGATAAGCTTTGAAAAACATAAATTCAGTCACATAAAGGGTTGTTTGGATTTGTTCATTTCACTGTGTAATAGGTTGTGCAGTCTTGTGTTTGTGCTTGCTTCCTGTCACACTAGTATTAAAGAACTCAAACAAACAATAAAAACAAGACCTTATTTGGTGAAAAGTCAAAATCACTCTTAATATCAAATAGATTGTTCACTATTGGATTTCTAAATCTTATAATCATGATTTTGTGTTAAGAAGTTGTTATATTTGCTCAATTTAGTCTTAATACACCCTAATACATCAATATCAGTGCTTAGGATCAATTACAAGTTCAGTTTAGTCAACCTTTCATTTCAATCAAAAAGTCAAAAACTTGCCCTGTGCATCAGTTTTACTAGCTAAATCATAAGCTCCTATAGAGCTTATTAGTTGTCCATAACCTCTGATTTTTGGTTTTAAGATAGTAAACCTGGTCCTTTTCAAGTTCCAAGTTTTAAATTTCCAATTGCAGCTTATTTAATAAGCCTGCAAGTGCTTATCATTTTGTCCAAAATAACTCAGCATTCACTGAGTTTTACTCAGTGTTTTGTCAGGTTTTGAAAAAGCTTCTCCCAAGCTCATAAGAGCTTATCATTGTCTGAGTTTTGGTATATTTGGTCTCAACCAGGTCTTAAACAAGTTCCAATAATTGCTTTTTAGTTCTAGCTTATTTTGTGATCTGTGCATAAGCTCAAAGTAGCCACCAGTTTCTGTTTTCATAAACAAGCTCATTCCTCAAATCTGTGTTAACCTGTAATCCAGAGGTTCAAGCTTGTTGATTTTAGTTGCATTTGAGTCATTATAGCATATTTTAGTTTCTGTATCAAGTTGGTAGCTTTTGGTTATCATTTGGCTTTTTCAAGTGCTTGTTAATAAGCAGTTGCCACTGCAGTTGCTTATTTCTCCATACAAGCACATGATTTTATATTTTTCCTAGATTCAGGATATTAAAATAGACTTTTCCTGAAATTTTCATAATTTTTCATAACTGTTTGCTATTTTTCTTAATTAAAAACAGTTTTTAAGCATTTTTTAATAGCTTTTAATACAAATAAATTATAAAAAGTTCAAAAAAATGATTTTTCAATTTTCTTAGGTTAAGATAAATATAAAAGTAATAAAAAGTATTTTTCCATAATTTTCTTAGTTTAAAAAGTATTTTTTAGCATTTTTATTAGTTTTAAATAGTTTTAAATTAATAATAAACACATAATAAGTCTAAAAAATATATTTTTAGTTTTAAAATAAGTTTTATCATATTTTAGACTTTTCTAAGTTATAATTTCATTTTTCTAGGTTAATTTTGTATTTTCTTGTATTTTAGTGCAATTTAAATACTTAATAAATAGTTTTTAATTAATAATAAATAAATAAATAGTTGTAAAAATAATTTTCTTTTTCCAATAAATTTATTTTATTATTAGGATTCCAAAAGTATAATTTTTATATTTATAGGTCTTTTATTTCTTTAAAACTCACGTTTTATTTTGTACGTTACGTAATTTTATTTTAAACGTAAGTTTTAAGTTGTAGGTTTTAAACGTTCATCGACTTTAAAAATAGTGATAGCGTTTATTTAATAGATTTTATCTTTTATTTCTTTTAATTTGCATTTAAGTCGCTTTAATTTGTAGATTTTCTCTTTAGGTATAATTTTCCATCCAAAACCTTACTGATCACTATCCTTAGTGATCATTCTACCATCTGATTAAGTGTTTTAACACCAATTCATCCTCCGTGGGACTTAACGACCCAGGAATTCCTTATATTCCTCTGATCTTAATTGCATTAGTGTTTGAGCAGTTTTTAGTCTGTTAGACTTGACTGTTTAGCACCAATCAAATACATATGTATTCATGTGAAATACATATGTATATTAGTTAAAAGAACTCACCAGATTGAACATATATTAGTTAATGAAATACATATGTATTCATGTGATGGAACATACAATTAGCACTGTAAATTTAGGATTGTAAAATTGATTTTCACACATACGTAATTAAATAAATAATGAAATACATATGTATTATTTAAAAGTTTTTTGTTGACCATGTATATATATTTTGTAGATTTATGATGCAAAAGTTATTGTACGTAGTCAGATGACACTTATAAATGATATGCGTGAACTATTATCCGGAGTTGAAAATTCTACAAGTACTCCACGATATCAGTTGTTTTTAGAAAGTTGTTTTGGTGATTGGTTGAATGTTCCCTATATTGACCACGAGCCATCTTTACTTCACGGAATGCTCCGTAGGCAAGAATATGTAGACCCAAAGCAACACACTGAATCTGACCAATTTCGATATAATATTGATAGTGAGCACTATTGAAAACTTGGTCGCGAAGAGTTTTGTTTATGTACTGGTTTAAAGTTTGGTAATTTTAATGTAAAGGAAATATCACAAATAGATTATCAACCAATGTTACGTCGTTTAGGATTGCAATATGGTAGAAATGGTGTTTTCCTTTGGCAAATTAAGGAGATATTAGATGGTGACACGTGGGATACAATTACCGACGAAGATGCATTACGTGTTTGTTTGATTAAAGAACGTTACTAGCACGATCACCATATACAATGCACACCGGAAACTTGCTTTTAGAAAAAATCATTTTTTTGCTGATTATTAGTTTGTTTTTTTTACCGATCACTAAATATTTATTTATACAATGCACGCAAAGTTTTATACATATTCTTTTGGATAAAAAGCAAGGATTTTTTTGGATAAAAAGCAGATTTTGTTTTTGGATAAGATTCAGATTTTTGCGCGCCTTAATAAAAAAAAATCTTTTTATTAAAAAAAATCTTTTTGGATAAAAATCTTTTTAATAAAAAATATTTTTATTAAAAGTTAAAAAAACGGATGAAAAGTAATAAAATTATATGGAGCGCAAAAACTAGAGGGATAACAAAATATTTGCTCTCCGTGTACGTGTCACTCTCTTATCCACATGATACTCAAAATAGGGAGATCAAAAAAATTGCACTCCTTGTCACGTGTTGACTTCAGATTTGATCTTAAAGTACATGTGTAATGATCTAAAGCGTGGAGCGCAAAAAAAGTTGGGAGAGCAAGCAATTTGCTCGTAGAGTAGTTTTTGGTAACACAAGATTCAATAGTTTATTTTGGTAACACTGTTCCCTATGCGTCTCTTTTAGAAATTTCCGCTTTATTTTTTGCACATCCAACATCATTGACTATATGGCGTGCATTTCCAGACATGTTGATGGACGCGACATACAATAAAGCCAGGTACTCGATGCCTCTCATAGAGATCGTTGATGTTACTCCAAATAATCAGACCTTTTGTATAGCATTTGTGTTCATGCACAAGGAAAAAAGAGCCAAACTATGATTGGCCAATGGAGTGCCTAAAATCTGTAATGGGCGGATATATGTTTCCACATGTTATTATTGCAGACAGAGAGTTGGCTCTCATGAAAGCATACAACACCGCATTTCCAAATGCTAAAGGGTTAATTTGTAGATGGCACATTAATAGAAATGTTATGCGAAAATGTAAAAAAAATTATAAAGCATAATTACACATGGTATGGTTTCAATATAGCTTGGAATACACTTGTTAATTCTCACATTGAGGAAGCATATCGGCTCAATCTGGAACAACTTATAATAATTGTATTCAACTTTTCAGGTATTATTCATCTATATCTATACTATACTAATAACTAATAAAACATAGTTTTTAGCCTCCATGACAATGCGCCACGTGTCCAGTCGAGTTTTGAATTAGTTGCTCTGAGGTTGCGCCACGATATATATAGTATGTAAAAGTTTTTCAATCATTAAAACATTTGATCTATTTTTGGAATATTTTTCGTAATTATATTGCTTATATAGTTTCAACTAAACTAATAATTGAGTCAAACACGAATAAATGGAGCCAACTTATTAGCTTCAAATTTTATATACATTGGAATATATCATTTAATTTGCCAAGGAGATAATCAAGGAAAACAACAAAACATGATTATCTAATTCTTTTAATTTAGTGACCGACTTCAAATTCATAATAACCTGGATTTTTCTCTCTTCCAAAATACTATGCAAAAGCTTTTGGAACAATTAATTTTTTGTTCTTCATTGAATTCCTATATATTGATAGCGGATTAAGTGAATAACTAAGTAAGCTTCCCCGGTGTTACGTCATTATGCTCTAATGTTGTAATACTACATTCTTATCCTTTTTTCCTAACTTGTATGATGGAATCAGTCATCATATAATGTCACAATTCTCAATTTCCGGTCATTTCTCAAACTCCATATTCATCATTTCATATCAAGTTGTGCATGGTTTTGCATTTCACATTAAACATATAATTTCTTATTAAATAAACGTTATCGCGTAAACATTATTTTGAACAATTGATCCGATACTTCCAAAATTTATCACAATAAATTTTTATACTCATATTAAGTTTATAAAAATATTATTATTAGTTTACCCAGTGTTTTGAATTTATTTTGTATATAAATTGTTAAGTTTATATAATTACGACGGTTTTTGTAAATTCAACTCGATAAATATTTATTCACTCAAATCTTTCAAGAAATGTATTTTTAAAATTTTTATGACCTCAATATATTTTATCTTGACCCGTGAAAATTTATTTTTATCTAACGCTACTTTAAATATTCAAATGGGTACACAATTTACCACAAGTCTTCAAGTAACTTACATTTTATTACACTTATACATTTAATAACTACAAGCTACTACTTGATCTTTTTCTTTTAAGTATGTCGACACAAGAAAAGGGGGGGGGGATGAATCACTTAATTTCCTAAATATCTTCTACCCTTATAATGTATTATACTACATAATATCTCAAATAACACATAGTAACACACATACACAAGGTGAAAATCCATTTGCTTTCTCTCTTCCTCTCCAAAATTCGACAGCCACAAGACCAAAGGAAGATCATCTCAAATTTTTCAAGACAAGTTATTTAACAATCTAGTATCACTTGTTGTATAGGTTTTGCAATAAAAACCTCAAGTGATTAGGAAAACCCTTTGTCCTTAAACCTCATCATATTTCTTGTAAGCATTCATATTCATGTTGTTATTTCACATTCATTATTATGGTCATATCATTTTATTTGATAAACATGCAAGTTATGTGATGTTTATACCACTTTTTAAAGTTTTTAAGTGTTAAATATATATATAATCCATCCTATAAATTATTCCTTGTTATATATTAGTTTTGGTGATGTCTAGGAAACCATGACACCCTAAGAAGGTGTATGGTAGAATTAGAATAGCTTCGGAGTTGTTTTGAATGGGTTAGAATAAGTTTGGCGCGAGAAAAACTCATTTCGACACGTTTTAAATAGGGTCTGTCCATATTTTTAATTCTGGGAAAATCCGACAGTGGGTATAATATTTTGGGCTAGATATTTAGAAAATTCACTTTAAAACGAAAACGTGGCCGCTTGAACGGATTAAAACGGAGCTATAACGAAGAAGATATGAATTTTTCAAGTTTGACGATGAAAACTATTAATTTCAGAAATTTCAGCATGAAAATGTCACTCCTTACGAGTCAAAAATGAGTCTTAAGCTTTATAAATTGTGTCGACTTATCAAAAATATATTAGTATACTTTGACACGAATCTAAGGATGTAGAAAACGGACTTGTAATGATTAAATTACACGCGATAAACCAAGTTGCCGTAACTTTATTCTATTAGCAAAATTAATATATTCTCTATTAAAAACATACTACGGCAACTAAAGGACCATGTTGGCGGACGTTTTTAACAATGATGTAGAACTTATTATAACGTGATGTCTTCTAGTAAAAGTAAGTTCGCCTAGCATATTTTCCAAAATGTCCAACCGTTTGTTGAGCGGAGTTGTAACGAATAACATATAGTCACTCAAACTTTGCCGAAAACCACCCTTAAACAATATTTTGGACACAAGTACTATACTTTACCTATATTTTTCTCCGTGATCGAGACCTCTAGGATGAAAACTTAAATGCTAAAACTTTGAGATAATGATACAAGCTTCCCAAAACCGTTGAGTTTATTTCCTAACACTCGATGTGCACCATTTTACGACTAGCTTTCCGAGGCCATATAGTCACTTTCATGACTTGTCAAATTATATTATTTTGCGACGAAAAGTTATAGATTCATAATAAATCACTAAATGATTATCGTAGGATATCATTTCGACGTAAGTACTTGTAAAGTATTTGGTAACTTGACAATATGTCATAAACATATATTTCGATGATAAACTTTATTTTCCAAAATGTACAAGTGGTATGGATATCATATGAGTGTGCATGCACGACATTGTTTCATGACTTATATTAGAGCATATCATTCATATTAGGTTGCAGATAGAGATCGCACCTCATTTCAGTGTATCTACTTTTGTCACCATAATCATTGCATCAGGTGAGTTCGTAGCCCCACTTTTACTCGTTTAATTGTTTTATAAACTCTTCGGGGGAAATACATGCTCAACTTCATGCTTTTATTTTACACTTATATGAACTTAAACTATATTGTTTGAACTATCATGAACTTGTTACCCTTTTGTTTCACTACTTATGCTAGTTAGTAGCTTATGCCCGAACTAAATTGATCACTATGTTATGAACGCTATTAGTTGAAACACTTTCCCTGATTTTGAACCCTTCGACATGTATATTTGAGCTCTTTTAAATTAATTTGGATCCTTTAACATATAAGTGAACACTTTGGACTTGATCTGAACTTTTGACATATAGTTGAACTCTTTTAACTTGTACAAGGACCCTTTTCATATATTTCAAACTTGTTTGACGTGATTTTGAACGCTTCGACTATCTTGAACCTTTTGATATTATTCGAGCTCTTGGACTGTTCTGAACTTTTGAACTCGGCTTAAATCTTTGAACTTAATTACGAACTTTTGAACGGAACTCTTGAACTTAAATACAAACTTATGACTTGTTTGAACTTATTGAACCGTACGTGTTATGACCTTGACCTAAAGTCTCCCATAATCGGAGCATCACTATAAAGTCTCCCATGATCGGAGCATCACTATAAAGTCTCCCATGTTCGGAGCATCACTATAAAGTCTCCCATGTTCGGAGCATCACTATAAAGTCTCGCCTTATTGATGGAGCGTTCTCAATAATTCTCGCCTTATCGGTGGAGTGTGCAAAGTCTCACTATGTTACGGAGCAAAACGTCTCACTATGTTACGGAGCGTTCTTGACCCAAAGTCTCCCCTGTTCGGAGCAGTGCAAATTCTCCCATGTTCGGAGTGTTCTTAATTGTATATAATAGTTGTATGATGTACTGTTCGTACATTCGCATTGTTAGTCTCCTATCACTAAGTAGTATGGATAGCGCTATTAGAGGTCGGCCAACCTCTCGTCCACTATGTTACGGGACGCATATTATTTATTCTAGGGGCTTTGCCTGGCATACATTATTATATACGTGGTGCTATATTGTGAACTGTTCTGATAATGTATACTTAACTACTAGATACACTATATTTTGTGCAATGGGTTGCGAACACACAAGTTGCAAGTTTTGTATGGGCGGAACTTGGAACTGAGTGGATTTACAATGCCTTTGCTTTGTGAACTATTATGATAACGTGCACTTGACTTCTAGACATACTACTTTTGGGCAGTGGGTTGTGAACACACAGGTTGCAAGTTTTGTATGGGCGGAACTTGGAACTGAGTGGATTTACAATGCCTTTGCTTTGTGGACTATTCTAAATGACCAAAAACTTTGTCTTTGTTGTATGATCGCTCTTTAAAAGCTTTACATTTCAACACAAACTCTATGAACTCACTCAACCTTTGTGTTGACACTTTTTAGCATGTTTTATCTCAGGTATCTAAGGCATTCACTTCATGGCATGCATGTGGACTTATCATAGAGTCGTGGTGACGACGCGTTTCACTTGGGTTTTATATACTTTAAAACATCGTTTGAATTGTAACAAATTTATTTCCGCACAACCTGATTTTCATTTGGGACCTATACTTTGTAAACTCTGATTGTTTTAATAAATCAAACGATATTTTCAAAACGACACTTTAGGTCGTTCGATATAACTGTAACTTTGATGCTATGATCGTCATCCCCCAGGAATTTCATTCCGCTGCAAAACAGGTAATTTGGGGGTGTGACATATAACATGTTTCGTTATGCAGATTCTGATGAAAGTAGGCAAAAATACATGTGAGAAGTTGTTCTTATACACCCCTTTCACAAGGTGTGACCATATATACCAAAGTGATCATATTAGAATGATAATGTGTAACACCCCCAAAATCACAACATAGCAGCGGAAGGCTAATTAGGGTGTTACTTCAAGGATCACAGTCAATAATCATAAAAAACGACTATAAAAGAGACGTTTATAAAATAAGTGTTGTCATTTAAAGAAAACTCGAAAGTTTGATACAAAAGAGACACAACATATGATTTACCCAAAGAATACAAAGGGTTAAGTTTGTATCCCCGGATCGTTTCCCAACGAAGAATGAATGGAGTTTTAAATCGAGTCGCGTTTACGTGAATTTGAATAGAGAAAAAGTGTGAATTTTGGGTTTTTATACTAAATTTGATAAACATAAGCTAAAAACAACTTAATAGGCAACTAAAACAATAATACGAAGCAATTAGGGGCTAAAACGCAAAGAAAACCTAATAACGCGAAAAACCCGAGCTTTAAAAGTGAAAATGAGAAATATTAACCCTACAAACGCGAAACTATTTTTCCTACGTGCTAAATTACAAAAGAAAATGTAGGATCGTATATTTTATGTTGTTTAGATGATTCGGGTGGTATATGATTATGATTAAACAAGATCCATTTTTAGAGATATGAAGAGAGGAGAGGGTGATTCTAGAGAGATAAACAAAATAGAAAAGGTTAGATTATCAAAGAAGCACCACCCCTTCCAAGGATGGAAGGGGTATTTATAGTTACAACTAATACACCCTCATGTCGGGCTATGGATCAGACATACAGTGGGTAAAGACCCGTCCTTCCTCCACGGTGTTACACTAAATTAATGACTAAGCTAACAACTAACTAATTGACTACTAAATAACGTAAATAACGATATGTCTACGAGCTAACTTATGCTAGATTATATTTGGGGTGACCGACTCTTCATTATGGAATTTCTAATTCCTAACAATCTCCCCCTAAGGGAGGTCACCCCCATGTTTTACATTTCGAATCCTAGAATTCTATTTTATCTTCAGTCTTGAGCTCGTAGACTTTAATTATTCACTTCCGCAATCTTTGTTCATTAGCAGTGATTCTTCAAAGTCCGACTGCTTTGTACTTTAAGTGGAGGTCTTTGAACTAATCCACATCTTTGATGATCTTCGAGCTTTAATTGAGATCATCAGCCACAACAAATATCTGGATCACTCTTTATTGTGTTGCCATCATGTGATGTTGTGACTTTGGACCGACATGCTCACACTTTCTGGATCATGACATCTTTTCATCAGAGTAGCGGAAGCTTTACTGGTTCATGATATTTGCAGCTATCAGAGCCAGGTTATGTAGATTAGCACTGTCATGATTTCTTTAATTAAGTGTGGATGCTGTGAGCATGCGGCTTTGGATTGACTTCTCAATTCTGATCAGCTGCAATCGTCCAAATGTACCTGCAAACAACAGTTAGCAATAAAACACACGAAAGTGTCTTTGATCACTTTCGTTGAATTGAGGTACACGGACCACGGTTCCCCGTTGATCAGTACAAGTACTGCCTGTGATCAGGTATAATTCCGAAGAATCTCCTTGACAGGGTTTTGCAGCTGTTCTAGCTGTTCTCAAACGGGAACGTCTCAAAGAAGACAACACGGAGTGAGTGAACCAGCGAATTGAGATTCACTGATTGATGAAAAATTGATTTGAAAATAATCGCGTATTGCTTAGAAGAAAGAGTTTTGCAATACGACGAAGGTTTTATAAGAAAGATCAATTTTCAATAAAAAATACTTTTTGTATTTGAAAAAGAATACACATTCGATGTGCTAGAAAAAAAGAAGAGATTTGCACATCGAACGGTTTTTCCAAAAGTATTTTTTCAATCAGAGATACTTTTTGTGTTTGAAAACATGAATACACATTCGATGTGCTAGAGAAAAGAAGACTTGCACATCGAACGGTTTTTCTAAAAGTATTCGTCAATTCATTTCTTGGACCAAGGTTGGTTCAAGAATGAATCGCCCCATTGTTTCTATCCAGTTGTCACAAGCTTGATCTTTAGGAAAGATCTCACATGTCACCCACCAAGAGCTTGTTTGATGTTGGCTCTAGAAGGATTTCCATCTTTATCGTGAATATTTACATATCACTCGGATGTTCTGGCAATACCACAAGGATAATGCGTAGGACTCTTAATATATAATTACTTTCCACATTGTGTGAAGCAGCAAGTCTTCGTTAATTTTGTGTCCTAATGAGATATTGTGGATGATCTCTCGGCTCTAGACTCAATTGTGCACTTTGGTTTCCTATGCCGGATACTAGGGAGAGGGTATCCTTCTTCAATATCAACAATCTCTAAGAGAAAGTCGATAGATAATTTAGGTTCCCCGTGAGAATGAAACAAGTCCTTTTAAGAGAACTTGAGTGGCTTGGGAAGTTTAGTGCAGTGCATCACTGGGTTCATGATGTCTTGTCTTCAATAACAGTGTTACCTTAGTAACCACCAGTAGCATATGAATTGAACCCGGTTTCTGCCCTAAGGTTGAATTTAGGAGGGCTACTTCTTTTCACCCTTTTCTCATTCATTTCTTTTTCATTCTTCAACCCCTTCAGTGCTTACCGAGACTTCATTACTAGAACCTTGCTGGGTTTATTCCAGTACTAGCTCTGTCTCAGTCCACACTCTTCCCGTATTCTCATTTTTCTCCATTTTTCATCATACCTAGGACTTCTACACTATCTAGTGGATTGTCCCTGGGTAGATCCCTCCGGTTCTGGCGGGATCGTGGGAACTAATACCTAACCATACCATCCTTATAACACCATGCATAAAGTAAAATGGTCGGTCCTTTGGTATAGTTCTTTCTTTCATGAAACCAATTGAAAGATCATTTGGAAAAATCAATCAAGGTACTTGTGATATAAATATCAAAACATTTTGTACCTTAATTGTTTTTTGATCATTTTAGAAATGCTCCCCCTCAACATGTGCTTATGATTTTGAAATTGTTTCGCACATGGAGGCAAGAGGACTTTGAAATCTTTTCATGATCACAATTTCCATAGAAAAGGCCATTTGATTTTTTGGTAAATTCTCCCCCTCAAAATGTGCGTTGGTTGTTTAAAATCATTTAACACATAGATGAAGGGGGTTTTTGAAGAACTTCCACAATCACAATTACCATTAAGAAACCATTAGAAAATCAATCAAGGTACATTATGTTGAAACATAGAAATCTTTGTACCTTGAAAGTTTATTTTCTTTAGAAATGCTCCCCCTCAATATGTGCTTCGAGATTCGAAAGCGTTTAGCACATATGGGAGAGCAGCATGCACATTTGAATCAAAACGATCACCTTTTATCAAGTTTCATTATTAAATCATAAATTCTCCCCCGATCAAAAGTATCAAACCCTTTGAGGTTTTGGATCCCAAGTGATTTAATAAGGTTTAGAAAACATGGGAGAATATGTGCATGGTTTAAATTCTCATATGGTTTTTGGATAAATGCTCTCCCTCAACATGTGCATTATGTATTAGGAATTGTAGAATCCAAGATCCGGATTCAACTAGGGTATAAGCAATATTGATTGATTGAATGCACAGTGGAATAATAACGACACAATCAACATCACTAATAAGGTTTTCTTTATTAATTAAAACAAATAAACTAATAACTACTAATACTACTACCATGCTCTATGCGTTTGATCAGACTCTCATTGGGAGATGTCTGCTATGAAATAAAATGAAAAGATGAATCAAAACTACTACGCCTACCCTCTTTATATAGGAGAGGGAGGTTACACCAAAACCCTAATCTTAGCTTACTAGAAAAGCTAAGCTAACTATTACATATTAGACCCTCATTGTTTCTTCTTTCTTCATTCTTGCTCGTGAGTTTTGTAATCTTCTATAATTCCCAACAATCTTCCCCTAAACTGGAATTTGACTAGGTTAAGTTCCAGTTTCTTGGTAGTACAAAACAACCTGTATGAAGAAACAATGCTAAAAACATGTCATCACAAATAATCCGCTGCACATCTACTAATCGTCTTCCCCTTCATCTAATAAGGGGTCTTGTGCAGCTCGTAGATGCTTCCCCTCAAGTGATGCATGTAGATGGTAAGTAAATAAGCTTCCCCTTAAATTATACTAACCATCTTTTTTTTTTATCACTAAGAAAAGAAATAATACGATTTTTTTTTTTTTTTTTTTTTTTACAACTAAACAAAATAAATAAAGTGCAACAGCAGAAAGATCATATCAGCAGCAAAATAATCCACCAGTAGGAATGGAGAACCAGTAGAAACACCAATGTATGCGTCTTATATCTTGTACTATCCACGTGACTCCAAACTCAGATGATGCACTAGCAAATGTGAGCATTAAGCACATTTTCTATAGATCTCGCCCCTTCACTAACCCTGAGCACTACAACGTAACTCCTTAAAGTGATAGCAAATGCGAGCATTAAGTACTTTTTGTAGATCTCACCCCTTCACTATAATCATCAAGTCTTTGTCACATCATTAACATACAAACAAGTTATCTCCAAAGTGGTGCTCTCACTTTGAGATATGATAAGACACGCACCTAATCAACCAGAAGGAACTCCAAAACAACTAGTAGAAACCGATCAGCAGTAACCAAAAAATAATGCCAGCAGGAACCAATAATACAATCCGCAGGAATGATAACCACCAGCAGAAACAAGCCCAATAAAAACTGAAGTCCCAACAATTTTATAATCCCACGTGATACCATCTACAAGGAAATATACAACATAATCACGAGAAGACTAATAAAAAAGGGAACCAGCGAGTGAAATAAATCTGCTGTCATCATCAACTGTAGAATGAGTCAATCAATACCAAATGAATAAATATATCAGTGGGAATGAGTCAACCATCAGCAGCAATAATGCATACTGCTGACCATCAAATAGTAATGAAAAGGATGTGATAAACCAATGCGCCGTCCAAGAATATCACATGAAATAAAGTAATGTACGGTGACCCTCAAGTATGAATGACCCAGCGCATAACCCACGTGATACTATCGATTGAGGACCAGCGAGTATAAAATATCTCAAGTGGGTCCCAGCAAATGATACGTAATCAGTATCAATATAATCAATTGGATAAAACCCCCTGTGAATACCTCGTCCCCTCGTGACAACATCAAAATTAGATGGTGGGGTCAACAACAAGCCACACTGACCAGCCAATGTACACAACAAGCTAATTGACTTCCGAATATTTGTGAGCCTCATCTTTTGAAACTTGTCTCATCAGTGGAAACCAAAAGATGATCATCAGTAGAAACGTGACTGCTGCTCACATGTGATCATTAGTACCACCAATAACATAAATACCACTGTGGGTCCCGCATGTGATCAAACACATGATCTTCCAATTAACATGAAAGATTACCCACGTGCCATGCGAGAGTAATCGTGGGACCATCATCCAAAAGAAGACCCTATGTGAATTCAAATAAAACCGAGCCCCATATAATGCAAACCAAGAATTACGTGTACAAGAATTATATCAAACGAGTAGGGACCACACAAATAAATATCATGCGCTAGCCCTCGTGATCCATAATGAATAACCAGTACAACGTAAATGAGGGCATATCAACAAGAAGCAATATTACATATGATTTCGTTTTTAATGAATAAAAAAAACAAACCCACATGCTGCTTCTGAGAGAAATCCAGATCCGATGGAAATAATCGCCACATAAAAGTCAAGCAAACAAATCCGAAAAAGAAATAACGATTACCATAATTATATTTTCTTCGAATCTGCTCCTGTCGATAACCTTTTACCAGATCTGCTCTTTTTGCCTGCTGCCTCTTTTAAATCTGATGCAATAGATGAACTAGAGTATAAACCCTAATTGAGGAAAACCTTATAAACCCTAGACCGAGAGCCACGAGGCTTTGAAACCAATTGTAGAATCCAAGATCCGGACACAACTAGGGTATAAGCAATATTGATTGATTGAATGCACAGTGGAATAATAACGACACAATCAACATCACTAATAAGGTTTTCTTTATTAATTAAAACAAAGAAACTAATAACTACTAATACTACTACTACGCTCTATGCGTTTGATCAGACTCTCATTGGGAGATGTCTGCTATGAAATAAAATGAAAAGATGAATCAAAACTACTACACCTACCCTCTTTATATAAGAGAGGGAGGTTACACCAAAACCCTAATCTTAACTTACTAGAAAAGCTAAGCTAACTATTATATATTAGACCCTCATTGTTTCTTCTTTCTTCATTCTTGCTCGTGAGTTTTGTAATCTTCTATAATTCCCAACAGGAATATTTTGGCACATGGAAGCAGGAGTGCCTTAAAAGGACTAAGACCAATTCCATTTAAACAGATTTGAGATTTAAATCACGATCTCTCCCCCGATCAAAAATTTCAAACCTTTTGAGATTTGTGATCCCAATTGATTTAAATCATTTAAAAGATTTTGGGGAAAGACGTGACTTGATTTAATTTTGAAAAATGATTGATAAGGATCAATTTTAGACATTAAAGATTGTTAGTGTCAGGTATGATAGTTTTTAAGAGATCTTTAAGTAAAATAAAATATTTTCACAATCAAATAAGAACATAAAAAAATTTATTTTGAAAGATCTTTGAGTTTTAAAGAAAATCATACCATGACATAACATTAAATCTTTAGATCACTACTTATTTTGTACAAACCGGACTTGTTGATGAAATATCGTTTGAAAATATTTAATTTTGGAATCACTTAAGATTTGACAAAATAAAGTCCGGTTGATTTTCAAAACATTTAATTCCGATTTATTTTCAAACGAATATTTTTCCATTAGAGTCATGACAATGGTTTCGGGTGTGTTTGATACTTGATTTGGATGTAGGAATTGATATGAGTTGATTGGAGATTGTGGATACGTTATCGAGCCATAGGTTTAGGGTCGATAACGAGTGGAATCATTTATTTGGACTTAATATTATATATGTCAACTTTGCGCAACGTCGGTGTTACCATGACTTTCTAGTCTCGGTTGATCCCGACAACACCGTAACATGGAATTTTATTATTTATTGGACAATATGACGTGTAAAAGCCGAGAGTCATGACTCGGACTTGTGAACTCGAGACGGATAATAACTCGAAACGTATACTGAAACTTGACGTAATATATATATATATATATATATATATATATATATATATATATATATATATATATATATATATATATATATATATATATATATAAACATGTAAATAAACTAGAAAAATAGATAATAGTAAGTTCTTATATTAAATATTTAATAACAAGACATACCTTGTTATTCGATATTTAAAGGGGAACTAACGACTTAAAAATGGAAAGGTTTTATAATAAACGAGATATTAAATGTTTCGAGAGCATGTTTACCAAAATGTGTCATTTATGAGTATTTAATAACCATTGTGAGTTATGCATGGCTTGCGGATGACTTGACATTAATAGGTTTAACCTACGTAGATAGCGGACTTATTGGGTTGACGAATCCAATAAGAGTCCGTTATGTGCGTATGATAAAGATATTAATGAACGAATTATCCTAATAACTCGTTAGGGTGTGACTAGTTTTTGGAATAATAAGTGAAATAAATAAATGGTTGAGTTTATCGAGTTGACAAATTCGATAAGATCTAATGATTTATTTCGAAACTTATTAAACTATAAAGCTTTTCACTTAGAAGTCGCATTGGGTCGTTGTGAGTCGCATTGTTAGAGATATAGTGCATTCATGGAGTCTTGTTGAGTCGATACCACACACGATGATACCAAACGCTTGTAACTAAATAGAGAAACGAGATGTTTTTTTGGAAATAAGAATCGGAATATATTCGGGATAGCTGATATTGGAATTGGAAAATGTATTAAGAATGAGTTTATGTTAATAGGTTGTGCCGAGTCAGTAGTTGTCGAGCCATGTTAGTTGTTTATCTGTTTTGCTAGTGATTATTTGTGCTTTGCTTGATCGAGGTGAGTTTCATAGGCTCATTTTTATCTATGTTTTAACTAAATTGGGGTGAGAAAGCATGCTACTCTTTTCTTGGACCTGCTTCAACTCTTTTTGATTTGCTTATGTGCTGACTAGTAGGATAGATATGTGGTAGACATTGACTTAGTTTAGGGTAGCAATCATTTGCTATAACTAAGTGACCTAGCTAGGAATAGATGTCTACTCCGACCTAGGGTACCTGGCTAGAGTCGCTTGGGGCTCTTCTGAGATCTCGATTGTGTTATTGAATTATGGGTGAATTGCATATATATCATTCCAAAATTTTAAAATTACATATATATCCAACTCAAAATCATAATTACATGTATATCCTTTTAAACTATATAAATGTCATATATATCCAAATTGTTAACTTTTATATAATTAAAACAAAATAATATATAATTAATAATACATTGACTACTATACCCTTAATTCTCATCTTCTTCTTGTTGGCTAAATATATAACCACAAAATAGTTGCCTGTATCAATTTTTTTTATCTTCACGAGCCAAACGTCATTCTTCATTATCAAGTTTACTTATATACCATGTTCTATCAACACAAGAAACAAACCACCATGCTAGTTTATTACTCGTACAATACTATGACATCATTTCTAATAAAAGGCCACAGAAGTACCCATATACCCTATTTATTTCAATGCCTATTGAGATTAATCTTCCAAACCCCAATTGAGCATAATTTTGATTCTTACATATCGTAGATGGGTTTTTAAGAGGATGTATGTGGTTTGATTTAATATTAATAAACTATAAAATACATGCCCGTCACAAACACTTACACTCTGTTCCTGAGTTTGATGAGGAAAGAAAAGAAAAGGTATGGAAAGAAGAGGAGAGGAAAGAAGAGAGAAGGTTAGAATACAATTATATTTTCTTGTGTTCCAGAGTTGAGAAGAAAAGAAGAGAAGAGGCACCTCTTTTATGTTCCCGAGTTGGGGAGAAGAGAAAAGAAAATTAAGAATTTTACAACTATACCCTTTATAGCTAGATAAACTATAATTCCTAATAACTAAATAAAACAAACACATAATTTTACCCCAACATCAACAACATAAAAATAAAAGAAGTCCAACTCATTTGAATCAAATAAACAAAACAAGTTCAACATGTTTGACACCAAATATAAATAGTTTATAAGCACAACCATTTGAATACATGTATAAAAATAAGGATAAAAAGCCATGACATTTTATATAAACTTTACTAGTGCATCATTAATGTAATCAATCATAAACGTCACTTTTATTATAACACTTGTAATGCAATTTGCAAACTTTTGTTTTTATGGTTTTTAGTAAAATACAAATTGCAAACGTTACTAGTGCAAACAAGCTTTTACGTATTCATGGGTTTTAGTAAAATAAACATCACTAGATCAGCCATCATTCTCATGCAAGCCGTAAAAAGACAGTACAAGTCACAAAAGAAAACATGCTTGCAATCGTGCTAATTCTTAACTAGTTTTGACAACTGAAATTAGCTCGATGTCAACTCTAACCTAACCTAGTCAAATCCTAACTCCGATCAAGCTTAATCTAGGTTCTTGTCTAAGCTAACTTTTAGCGTAAAACATCGCTCTATATCTCACTTCGATCATACCATTTTGGCCGGCAACACTGTGATATTATAAACCATGCAGTTACTGAGTTACATTTGCATAATCTATTCATCAGCGTTATAAACTAGTAATGTTAACCTATACATATAAATAATGGACAACATATAAATATACCTCATGGATCTTGTGATCAAGTTTACAACTGATTTAGGCGAGTTTCATGACAATTCTTTATACATATGAAATCTTTTCTCACAACTATTTTAAAAGCAATATATACTCCATTTTTGCCATATAAACAAGAACTAGACACGTGTAATACAATTTGCAATTTGGTATAACTCAACACAAATATGTTCTCACACATCACATGATATACATATTAAAAACAAGAAGATAATATAATAGTAAGAATTGAAGTTTAGCAAATTACCAGATAATAGAATGGTAGAGAAGATGCTATACGGCAGTATTTTTTTTTTTGAGTAAATATATGGCTAAACTGTATATAAATTTATATTTTAGGTTAAGGGTATTTTGGTGATAATATTTTTTTTAAAAGGCCCATGACTTCTTTCTTTCCAAATCATCCCAATATTGGGAAGAAAGTTAGGAGAGAAGATTTGATGGAATTTCCTTCCCTCTTCTTTTCTCTTCTTTCGAACAAAAAACTCGGGAACGTGATTTTTTTTAGATTTTCAAGATTCTCTTTCCTCTTCTCTTCTCTTCTCTCAAAAAAATAACTCGGGAACACAGTGTTAAGATTCAAAATCGTAATTGTTTAGTTTCAAAATAAAAGAAGAGAATTAAGGGCATAATGGTCAATTAATCGTTAATTATATTTAATCTGTTTTAATTATATAAAAATTAACAATTTGGATATATATGAAATTTTTATTGCTTAAGAAGGATATATATGTAATTATGATTTTGGGTTGGATATATACGCAATTTTAAGGTTTTGAAGGGATATATATGCAATTCCCCTTTGAATTATTGATGAAATGTGATTGAAATGTTTATTGTATACATGTCTTAGTCTCGCATAGCAAATAAACTCTATCAGGTCCACTATTGAATTTATACTTAAATCTATGAACTCACCAGCGTTAGCTGACCTTTTTAGCATGTTTTCTCAGGTAATTAAGCTGATGTTTGGACTGCTTGTTCTTGAAGGCTTGGCAGAAGAGGAATGGTTGGAGGATCATATTAAACTCTGATAATTATATGTGGACCTATTTCATGATCTCTTTTGGGCCTTACTTTTTAATATTTTGGAATAAATGTAACCAGATAATTAACTACGTGATTAGTTGTGAACTCTTTATGATTATCTTATTTTCCTATACTTGTGTTGTGTACTAATCTAGTAGCGCCCCGAAAGCTTGTTTACCGAGATTTGGGGGTGTTACAGCAAAACATATGGGCACACTGGAGAGACTTTGTGGAATAAAAGCTCAGGGTCCGAGTCTTGGCTCGTGCTCACTTCAGCTGGTGCCTCACTAGGTCAGGAGAGTTGCCGGAGCTATTCCTTGTGGGGTGGATAATGTCTGGTGTCAAAAAGCAACAGGAGTTACGGTGTTCCCGCCCATCTACACTTTTTGTGGCATAACACTATTTGACAAACACGTTACCACCCTTGACAAAACAAACTTGAATCGCCAAATAACTTGTAGATTCAAAACATAGTTTACGTAAACTCAATACTATCTTTAATTTTTATTTAGAACTACAAGAGGTAAGGTTGGTCCCAATAATAACAACAACACGTAGACTACATCAACAATTTCCACATAACGCAACAAAAACCTGCCAAAACAAACAAACAAACAAACACTATCCAAAACCACCGTAACAAACTCACCAATACCGGCAAAGCTCCCGAAATTACAAAACTACCCTTCCACTAATGCAAACCTCATGTCTATTTAAACACCCTTACGTGTCACCTCATTATTATAACAACAAAAACAAAAACAAAAACACAAACACATTGTTGAGTAACAAAAAGAGTGTTGAAATAATTAGGTCAATAATGAGTGATTCAGTATCATCATCTATTAATACAGAGGATGTAGTTGTTGCTGCTGATGGTGGTTTGAATAAATTTAAGCTGAATGAATCCACGTTTTTAGCGTCACTTATGCCGAAGACAGAAACTGGCGCTGATCGGTTTATTGATGCTAATCCGGAGTATGATGGACGCGGTGTTGTCGTTGCGATTTTCGGTAGTTTGTTATATATAACTGTTTTTTTGATTTTGTTTATTAGGTTTTATTGTGTTTGATTGATGTATTGAGAAGTTATATAACTGTGATTTGGAGTTTAATTTGATTGCCGCTGTGTTGTTGTTGTGATTTTCGGTAGTTTGTTATATAACGGCTTTTTTGTTAGTCAGGTTTTCGTTATGTTTTAGGTGATATAGTTTATGTTTGATTAATGAAATGAGAAGTTAATTTTTGATTTGGAGTTTGATTGCCGCGGTGTTGTTGTTGCGATTTTCTCGGCAGTTTGTTATGTAACCGTTTTTTTTTTTTAATTTTTGGTAGTTTGTTATATCACTGTTTCTGATTTTGTTAATAATTAGGTGTTGTTGTGTTTGATTGATGAAATGAGAAATTAGTATGCTATGTGATTTGGAGTTTGATTGTTGCTGTTTCGTTGTTGGCGATTTCGGTAGTTAATTAGTTATGTAACTGTTTTTTTATTTTTTATTTTATTTTCGGTAGTTTTGTTACAGTTTACGGTTTGTTAATTAGGTTTTGTTGTATTTGATTGATGAAATGAGGAGTTAATATGTGATTTGCTGTTGTTTTTGTGATTTGGAGTTCGATTGTTGCTGTTTCGTCGTTACGATTTTTGGTAGTTTGTTATATAACTGTTTTTTGAATTTGTTTATTTTTGTTTTGTTTAATTGATGAAATGAGAAGTTAATATCTGAATTGTTGTTGTTACTGCGATTCGGAGTTCGATTGCCGCGGTTATGTTATGTTTGGTTGATGATTTTAACTGTTATAGTGAGTGATGTAACGAGAACCTAATTTTGTGATTTGGAGTTTGATTGCCGCCGTGATGTTGTTGTGATTTTTGGTAGTTCTGTTACTTTTTACGGTTTGTTAATTAGTTTTTGTTATGTTTGATTGATGAAATGAGAAGTTATTATGTGATTTGGAGCTTGAATGTCGCGGTGTTGCGATTTTCGGTAGTTTTATTGCGGTTTACGAGTTGTTAGTTAGGTTTTGCCGTATTTGAATGAAATGAGAAATTAATATGTGATTTGTTGTTTTTGTGATTTAGAGTTTGATTGCCGCGGTTCTGTTGTTTCAGTTTTCAGTAGTTTGTCATCGTGGTTTACGGTTTGTTTAATAGGTTTTAACTGATGTAGTGAGGGATGAGAGTGAGGTTTAATCTGTAACTGATGTAAGTGATGTAATTTGTTAGATAACGTTTTTTTTTTTCTCGTAGTTTGTTATACATCTGTTTATTGAATTTGTTTGTTAGGTGTTGTTGTGTTTGATTGATGAAATGAGAAGTTTTTTGTGATCTGTTGTTGTTTATGTGATCTGGAGTTTGATTGCCACAGTTTTGTAGTTGCGAATTTCGGTAGTTTGTTATATGACTGTATTTTGAATTTGTTTATTAGGTTTGTTGTCTTTGATTGATGTAATGAGAACTTAATATGTGATTTGGAGTTCGATTGCCGCTATGTCGTTGTTGCGATCTTTGGTAGTTTGTTATAACGGTTTACGGTTTGTTAATTAGGTTTTAACTGATATGGTGAGTGATGAGAATGAGGTAAATCTGTAACTGAATCGAGTTAGATTGATGGGCTGAAAAATGTGTTTGTAAATTAGATTGATGAACTGAAAAATGTGTGTACCATGTGTTTTTCATTAGTAGGTTGATGATTTTAGGTGATATAGTGAGTGCAGAAATACAATTGATTGAATCGAGTAGGTGTATTTTTGAATAGGGGTGTGAAGGTATTTGAGTTGCTGAATATGTCATGTATGTAAAAAAGGATAATTAGATTGATGAAGTGTAGTTTCTTAACAAATGATATTAAATTTCAAGAGGTAACTCATTGTATTTCGTACTGATTAAAGTAAGTGTCTGCACATCTATATGTTATATAATATATACACAGAGATAACGGGATGAGTTTAACAAAAAAATATCTTAACGTATAATAGGTAAAATTCTACCATGCCGCAACACGTGGTAGCATTTTGAATTTTGATGCACAAACGGCAAACGAAATCTCAAAGATGAACATTTGATGCCAAAAGGGTAGCTTCTGATGCACAAGAACGAAATCAAAAGTCTGTTTGTACATCAAACGTTGGTCTTAAGGCGTCGAAATTCGTCTGTTGCCATCAAAAGTTTGTCATCAACTCAAAATCATTTTGCATTGAAATGTTGCCTTGTGTCACTTTTTATTTTACCTATCTTATGTGAAGAGATTTTTCTGACTTTAACTCACACTTAGTGAAGATATAATTGTCTAAATGTATAAAATTCTGAATGCGTAACTATCTAAACATGTATAAACTTAAGACATGATTGTCTGAACAACATAACTAACTGTAAGCAAGTCCCTGTTATACTTCCGTTGCAGCTTCGGCTACTTGCTTCCTGTTAATAATGGATTGTATCCTGCATTTGTCTCGTTTAGTTTTTTTATTCTGAAGAGTATGGTATGATGTAGACTGTATAGAAAGATTGCATGATTAGGAACTTAATTAGATGGACCTTCAATCTCTCATCACTCGTTTCTTCATGTTAAAGTAATAGTCCATTTTTATAATAGTTATTTCTGCTTTCAGATTCTGGTGTGGATCCGGCTGCTGCAGGATTACAAGTGACCTCGGATGGGAAGCCAAAAGTCCTAGATGTTCTTGATTGGTATCCATAAATTCCAATCATTTTTGTTATATTTCACACTGTGATGGTATTGTGTATTGACCTTTCCGCACTTTGTTTCTCTCAGCACTGGGAGTGGTGATGTTGATACGTCGACTGTTGTGAAGGCTGATGAAAGTGGTTGTATTCGAGGAGCATCAGGTTTATAGCTGTTAACTTGTTATATTGATTTAAAAAAATAGCTGAACGTTGAACATATGACATCTCAGTTGCTGGATATATGATAGATTCTAATGAATGATTTCATTTCAGGGGCATCACTTATTATAAATCCTTCATGGAATAACCCTTCTGGCGAGTGGCATGTGGGATATAAATTGATATATGAACTTCTTACAGACACATTAGTATCACGTTTGAAGGTGGGCCTAACTTTGTGAGTCAGAAAGCAACATATTATATACATAAAAAAGAAATTTTACAAACCAGTTGCTTATTATTATTTATGTGAAATTTGTAATCCGGAGCAGAAAGAAAGAAAGAAAAACTGGGATGAGAATAATCAGGAAACAATAGCCGAGGCTGTGAAGCAACTTGAAGAGTTTGACAAGGTTTGTTCCCTGTGGTGACTTACTATATAGCCTGTCTCTCATTGTGCGACCCTAACAACTTCTCTATCTTTAGAAGCAAACAAAGGTTGATGAGTTGATTCTGAAAAGGACTCGTGCAGACCTGCAAGATAGAGTCGATTATTTGAAGAAACAAGCAGATGTCAGTGTCTCAGTGATATATATCTCTTTGGTTTAAAGCTTTTGATCTTATTTAAGTTTTGCTATACTTATGTGCATATTTGATTGTGTGTGTTAAGAGTTATGAAGACAAGGGGCCTTTTATTGATGCTGTTGTATGGCATGATGGTGAAGTTTGGAAAGTTGCTCTTGATACACAGAGTCTTGAGGATGACCCCGAGTCCGGGAAACTTGCTGATTTTGCTCCCCTAACCAATTACAAGTATACTTTCCTTATCTTGACTTTGACCTTTCTCTTTTTCTTCTTCAGATACTTGATTTTGCTTTCCATAATAATCTTTCTGCAGGATTGAACGAAAGTATGGTGTCTTCAGCAAGTTAGATGCTTGTACGTTTGTGACTAATGTTTATAATGATGGTAATATTTTGAGTATAGTTACTGATGCCTCCCCACATGGCACTCATGTTGCTGGTATTACCTCTGCTTTTCACCCAACGGTATGATTAGGATTTTGTATTCTATTTTCATCTAATGCATGTGCAACAATGTTTTCTCTAAATTTTGTGTGAACTTGTAGGAACCTCTGCTCAATGGAGTTGCCCCTGGAGCACAGATAATATCTTGTAAGATAGGAGACTCTCGCTTAGGTTCAATGGAAACTGGAACAGGCCTGACACGTGCACTAATTGCTGTTGTGGAGGTATCATTGTCAACACAAATACTATCCGCCTTGATGCTTAATAGGTGATTATTGTTCTTACTTAATATGTGCTGCTGTTCTTAATAACCTGTTTGGGACATTTGCAGCATAAATGTGATGTTATCAACATGAGCTATGGAGAATCTACGCTGTTGCCAAACTATGGCCGCTTTGTGGAGCTTGTTGATGAGGTAATAACCTTAGAAAGTTAGATCTATGCTGGCTTAAACTTCTTAATTATGGTTTTGTTTGTGTCTTTGGCACTTACACGAGATGATCACTGAATATAGGTGGTAAATAAGTACCGTGTGGTATTTGTTAGCAGTGCTGGTAACAATGGGCCTGCATTGACCACTGTGGGTGCACCTGGTGGTACTACATCTAGCATTATAGGAGTTGGTGCTTATGTCTCTCCGGCTATGGCTGCTGGAGCTCATGCTTTAGTTGAGGCTCCTGCCGAGGGCCTTGAGTACACTTGGTAAGACAATCTCCAGCTTTCATGCTGGAACCCTCTTTTTACAGTACTTTAGTGTAAAAGTACAAAAAATAGTTTAAATGTTCACACTAAACAACAATACATTAGTGTACACATTGGAGTTTAATGTTTTTTGGGCAAATATATTTTAAAAAGTTCTGCTTTTACACTGTCATGTGGATAAATCTATTTGTGAACATTGCGATGCTCAGATCATTCAATTTATATGATGTACTTTGTACCAAGCGGTCCTTCAATTTGCTGAAAGAAATGTACTATGCAGGTCTAGTCGCGGACCCACTGCTGATGGGGATGTTGGGGTGAATGTGAGTGCTCCTGGTGGGGCTGTGGCCCCTGTTCCTACATGGACTCTCCAGCGGCGCCAGCTTATGAATGGTACATCCATGTCATCACCCTCCGCGTGTGGTGGAGTAGCCCTTGTCATCAGCGCAATGAAGGTAGGTTGTTTGTCCTATTATTTACAATATTAACTGTTCTTCTTTGAAGTTATACATATGCTAACGTTATGCAGGCTGAGGGGATTCAAGTAAGTCCATACAGTGTGAGGAAGGCTCTTGAGAATACGTGTAGTCCTATTGGCTGTTTGCCGGAAGATAAACTATCAAATGGACAAGGCCTTATTCAAATTGACAAGTTAGATTATGGCCTTTATATTGAACTACTTGATAAATTATTTGATTGAATTGGTATATATGTAGTCTGTGTCTTCCCTCACAAGTGTTTTTCTTGCAGGGCTTTTGAGTATGCTCAGAAATCAGCTGATCTGCCATGTGTTTGGTACAAGATAACAATCAGTCAGGCAGGAAAAACAAGTAGGTTCATTTTCTATCTTAACTTATTTATTAATTTTATCATTATTTGTGTATACTGAGCTCTAGTATTTTACTAATTTTTGACGGATCACTACTTGCAGCATCATCAACAGTGCGAGGGATATACCTAAGAGAGGCTAGCTATTGCAATCAGTCCACTGAGGTGAGACTGTAGAAAATATTCGATGCACCCTTTTGGCCATAAAAAGGAGTATTGTTTTTCTTGTAATCAGATGGTTACTCATGTCACCCGTTAACCATAAATACCAAAAAAATGTAAATGTGTCCTCATTGTGTAATATGAAAAAGTATCTTAAAGTACACCGTCTTCATAATTGTTCCAGCTGTCCCTTTTATTTTTTGAAATTGACATGTATATATTCAAACAGTGGACGGTGCAAGTTGAACCGCAATTTCATGAAGGTGCAAGTAATTTAGAACAATTGGTCCCATTTGAAGAGTGTATCGAGTTACATTCTAGTGGAAAGGAGGTCGTGAGAGCTCCAGACTATCTTCTACTCACTTACAATGGGCGTAGCTTCAAGTAAATCTGCTTCTCTTCATTGTATAATAATAAATTGAGAGACGTTTATAAATTAACTATTAAGTATATTTTCATTGTGTATGACGAATTGTACCTAAATGATAAATTCGAGAGACCAAAATTGTGTTATGCAATTTCCGCTAACCCTATTTTGTCTATGTATTTTAATTTCTTGCTCTTTTTACCAGTGTGGTTGTAGATCCGACGAAGCTTAGTGATGGTTTACATTATTTTGAAGTGTATGGGATAGATTGCAACGCCCCCTGGCGTGGTCCTCTTTTCCGAATCCCAATCACCATAACAAAGCCTAAAATTGTAAAGACGCGGCCTCCATTGATCACATTTTCTGGATTATCTTTCCAGCCAGGTTTGTGCATGACTATGTGATAGTATTCACCTTCTGTTCCTCTCTGCTAACTATGCAGTTATATTTTTCGTGCAACATAACTCGGTTTTACTTCTTTTCATTTCGTCTGATTAACTGATTTAACAGGCCATATTGTACGCAAATACATTGAGGTCCCATATGGGGCTACCTGGGTTGAGGCAACCATGCGTACATCAGGGCTTGACACTTCTAGAAGGTTCTACATTGACGCTGTTCAGGTAAGTGCATAACTAAATTGGGTCATTTTTATTTTATTTTATTTTATTATTATTTTTTTTTTCTGAATCTCTAGTGGGTGGTTAACCGTGTAAATTATAAAACTTAGCTAACAAGGATACAGGCTTAGTGGGTTGACCTGTTTGGAAAGGCCATGAGTTCAAAAGTCAAAAGTGTTCTCAAGTGTTAAAAACCACCTAAATCACTTTATTATAAAAATTAACTGATCTTTCTTTTCACAATGTAGCTCTTATTATCCTATTTAATATATCAATTATTAATGAAAGTCAAGGAAAGCGACCAGTCTGCCCTCTCCATTGATCAGACCTATGACTTGCCCAATTTGCTACCTTGAGGCATAATGCATAGTTGAGCTCTGACAAACTTATGTCTCTGCAGCTGTCTCCATTGAAGAGGCCTATCAAGTGGGAAAGTAATGCTCTGTTTTCATCTCCATCTACCAAGAGCTTTACCTTTTCTGTGGAGGGTGGTCGGACAATGGAATTAGTGATAGCACAATTCTGGTCCAGTGGCATAGGAAGTAATGAAAGTGCTGTTGTAGATTTTGAGGTGACATTTAATTCTGTTTTCTACCTGTCATATTCAAAATTTCAACTATGGGTTTTTAACCCGTAATGTTCTATGTTGTTTGTAGATTGCATTTCATGGGATAGATGTTAGCAAAGATGAAGTGATCCTTGATGGAAGTGAAGCACCTACTAGAATTGAAGCCCAAGCTTTATTATCATCTGAGAAACTTGCACCCACCGCCAAGCTAAACAAGGTATGACAGATTCCATGATTGGATGGTCTGATTTTACGTGTTATGCCTAGAGGTGAAGAAATGGGCAGGTCGGCGGGCTGGTATTGGGTCAAAATGGGTATTCTTATTTTGGGTTCACATGAGTTGGGTTGGTTTAGTTGTATTGCCAACACTTTCCTCTCCATTTCTATTTATAGATAATAATTTAAAGCTAACAAACAATATTACAAAGCTATATTATTACACATATTATCTAAGTAATATTCTAAATAAACTGATTTTAGAATTTGAAGCATAAAAACACACTTTTGATCTGTTTGACCATTTGATATGTTTCCTTTTCACTAAATCTTTTTATATTATCCATTTGAACTGTTAGAAATAAAGCATAATGCAGACTGACCATTTGTAACTAAATGGGTCAAAATTGGCATTTTTTCGTTCATCTGGATGTTTGGTACTGAAGAATATGTTGCTTTATACAAAATTGTTTGCAGATTAGAGTCCCCTATCGGCCTATTGATGTAAAAATGAGTGCTCTGTCAGCAGATAGAGATAAGCTACCATCTGGCAAACAGATACTTGCATTGACATTGACGTAGGTTTTGGCTGACTTTTTTTATTCATCCCTCGTCAGTTGGTAATTTGTACCAGTTAATAAACAGATCAATATTTTATCTACAGTTACAAGTTCAAATTGGACGATGAAGCTGAAGTAAAACCACAGATACCCTTGCTTAACAATCGTATCTATGATAACAAGTTTGAATCTCAGTTTTATATGATTTCAGATTCGAACAAGGTAGTTTTTCAGTTCACTGGATTTCATAATCTTGCCATCCTTACTGTATAATTCATTTTTTTTTCCAGACTAAATTTATTTTTCTCCCATTTGTTGTATATAGCGTGTATATGCAATGGGTGATGTCTACCCTGATTATGCAAAATTGCCCAAAGGTGACTACACTTTGCAACTGCATTTAAGGTATGGTCCTGTCTCTAACAAGTTAGCTCAATCCTTCTCTTATTTTCTTGTTTCCCAAATTGAGCTATTATACATATTTTAAACTTTACACAACATCATATATTCATTTAAATAAAAGCTAGTAGTAGTTATTCTTGACTAAACTCATATTGTTTCCGTTGACCATTGGCATTTACAATAGCACATGACGTATACACATTAATGCGTGTATCTATGTGCCTATATAGTTGAATAGATGACATTTGATCACACGATACAAGCCTACCACTCATCACTAATTGGTTGAATTCTGAGTTTCAGGCATGAGGATGTACAAATCTTGGAGAAACTGAAGCAATTAGTAGTGTTCATTGAAAGAAAATTAGAAAAGGTAGTGACTGTATTCTTCTTTGTCAAAGTTTTGCTTAGCATCTAAAATACCTTATGCAACTCTAAAATACTTTAGGCAAACAGTCTGCCTTGTATTTACTTTTTTATTTTTTCAACCTACCCGATCTTCACAATAATCTTGTATACAGTTGCGTTCTGTAATAACCTATTTTTACAACCGAAGATAATAATGCTCATGACTGTCATGAGATTTGATATTTTGCATTTTCTTCTACATTTTCTGTAAAAGTTGCAAGCATGTATTTTTCTCAACTTTGTATGTTTTGACATTAAATGTGAACTTCTTTTAGGAGGCCGTGCAATTGAGCTTTTATACTCAACCAGATGGTCCAGTCACGGGTGCTGGTAGTTTCAAATCATCTACTTTAGACCCAGGGTTTGTTCTCTCTTCCCATATTGCACCCTTTAAGTATCACATGTTGTATATGTATGACTTACACATTCTATCTTATAGATCAAAAGAAGCATTTTACATAGGACCTCCAACTAAGCTTCCAAAGGTAGTTTCTTTTTCCATGTTCTTTCTTCAATCTTTAGTTTTCAATGAAATAAATGATTTAGGGTACTTGAGTGGTTGCAGAACTCTCCAGAAGGATCCGTGCTTCTTGGAGCAATTTCGTATGGGAAGCCTTCAGCTGAGGTGTCAGACCAGGGAAATGACCCTGAAAAGAATCCCGTGTCGTATCAGATAACCTATCAAGTGCCGCCAACCAAGGTAATAAGGATACCTTCGTCTTTCTTTCTTTTCAGTTATTTTACTGTAAATTACAGGTAGTTAATTTTATCTGCTTGACAGGTTGATGAGGATAAGGGAAAAAGTTCTACTTCTAAGACATCCAAGAAAAGCGTCTTGGAACGTTTAGAGGAAGAGGTAACAAGAAAGTTTTTAAGTTTATTAGTCTAATCCTTGTGTAATATCTGTATTTATTTTATAAGAAAACTTTTGTGCATGTGGTTGATCAGGTCCGTGACACTAAGATAAAGGTTCTTGCAAACCTCAAACAAGGTACAGACGAAGAACGATCAGAATGGAAAAAATTATCCACCACACTTAAGGTACACATATTGTGTTAAACCTTATGATATTCTGGTATCTGTTTTCATTTGCTCCAGTGATATAATGTCTTTATCTTATTTATTTGTTGGCAGACGGAATATCCAAAATACACTCCACTGCTGGCCCAGATATTGGAGGGACTGCTATCCCAGGAGGTTGAAGATAAATTACACCATTATGAAGAGGTAACTAAGCTAAACGTATCTGTACATATATTCAGTTCATTTTCTTTTCTTCTAAAGAAGTATGTCCTACCAGATAATCGCTGCAGCAGACGAGGTAGTCGAGAGTATTGACAGAGACGAATTAGCAAAATTTCTTTCCATCAATGGTGATCCTGAAGAGGAAGAATTTGAGGTAATCACTTTTTTTTCTGATTTATTTTTCCGCTTAATGATCCAAGTTGTCCATGTTTAAAGATATTAAAGATGCTTTCATCGTCACTGAACAATAAGTCAATACTTTCGTAGTTTCATTTAACTATGCTAGAAGATACTCACTATTATTTTGTTACCCCATCTTTGTAGGCCACCAAGAAAAAGATGGAGACAACACGTGACCAGCTTGTTGAAGCACTTTACCAAAAAGGATTAGCTTTGGTGGAAGTCGCGTCTCTCAAGGTATTTATACATTTGTCGTTAAAAGCAATCAAAATAGTTTACTAAAATGTTATTCTACATAATGATATCCTTAATTATAATGCAAACTATATCTAAATGTTCTATAAAAGGTAGTAATAGAGTTTAATAGTAGGTGTCTTTTGATTTTATGTGGACCTATCTGCTGTAGAAATATGCCGACTTGTATCCAAACTTATAAATCTTTAGATAGACATTGAATTATATATCGGCTCTCTTATTTCTTGTGCTGATGTTTACTTTACTTTTACTTCTAATATGATGTATTTAGCTAGATTGCTTGCTATTTTTATTGGTTGGCTACTTATAATTATGTTGGTCTATCAGGGTGAGATGGCCGCCTTGGCTGCTAATTTAGGTGCAGAAGTCGTGGATAAACCCAACGGACAAGGCGGGGCAGATCTGTTTGAAGGGACTTTCAAAGAGCTGCAGAAATGGGCAGATGCTAAATCATCTAAATATACGACTCTTCTGATGATACGTGAACGTCATAGTGGAAGATTTGGCACTGCGCTTAAGGTACATGTGTTTACATACTCCTAATGGAGTTGGTAATATCAATCGAGTTATCACTTAATGAGTTGATTCGCATTATGGGTTATGTCAAACTTGTCAAATCAAAAAGTTAACTAAAAGGGGAGCTGGTCATATGAGACACCAAACATGTAGGAAATTGTTGAAAGTCTCTTTACTGCATTCGATCTCTAAAATTGTATAATACATTGATCTAGATTACTATTGTAAATGATAATGCTTGTATATTCAAAATTCATTAATCATCCAGAGAAAAAAAATGGAGAAAAAAAGTGTTTGCGGGTCAACTTGGACTGGGCCGACCTGTTTTGATCCACATATCATTTCATGCATGAACCTTCTTTCACCTTGTTGAGAGTCATAGTGGTTGGTGAGATTGGTGCTTTTCTTTACTTGTGCCTGATTGTGTTCATGGATTTGCGATGTTGTGCAGGTGGTTAATGACATGATCCAAGAAGAAGGTGATCCCGCAAAGAAGAAGCTTTATGAAGAAAGAATCTCGTTGCTTGAACAAGTCGGATGGGACCATCTGGCGACGTATGAGAAACAGTGGATGCTTGTACGCTTCCCACCAAGCCTACCCTTGTTCTAGTGTTCGTTAACCCTGTTGATAAACTATATGTAGGCGAGTTCCATGTTTTCTTCAATAAGTGCATCGCATCACCCATGTAAGATTTCATTTCACTTTGTACTACGTTTGATACACAAGTTAAAATAGTTGGGTAACATTTTACTTCCATGATATGGACTTTCATCAGTGTTGGTTGATTTCATTCTATTTCGTTCTAAAAGTTGCAATGTTAATTTAGTATATGTGATGCTATATTTTTGAACAATGTAAAAGTTCATTGGCACTTTCTGATGATTATTGGTGCAAGAAAGTTGCCGGTGAGGTTGATAAAACCCTCGTCTTTGGATTTGCGATTGATGGTTTTGGTAACGTTGTATCTTGGATAATTTCTATTTGTTCTTCGCCGCTTTGGGTTTATTATTATTATTATTATTATTATTTTATTATTATTATTTTTTTAATATTTTAAAATAAGCATTTTAACAAGGTGTAGTTGTAAGAGAAAAGTTCAATATAAAGTTCAATATACATTCGATAGTTTTTAAAAATCCAATAAATTAAGCATAGCCATCGTTTTTTGAATTAAAAAAAAAATAAAAATAAAAAAATTCACCCTTTTATTAAAAATTAAACATATCTCAAACAGTTAATTGTTACGTAAAACGAATTATATTATCGCGACGAGAATTAAATTATTTTTAGAAGGGCACTCTTATATACTTTCGACGAACTTTTTTTTCAGTTACGTCATGTGATTTTTTCAAACGTAACGGAAAAAAAATCAAAAAACGTAACGGAAAATACTCGTCGCGATGTGTATTTTTTTTTTCACTTGACGATTTACCGTTTTCAAGATCTTTTATTGTTAAGAAAAAGGTGGAAAGTGATTTTTTAAAGAAAAAATGAGTGGTTAGGATTGTTTAATTGAACTTTAAGATAATTTTGGTTGTATATTGATCTCCGATCAATTCGTACTTGTAATTGGTTTCTTGCACGAAGTTTTGTTTGTTGGGTGAACTCTTTCACAAATCCAAATCACTTATATAAGTATTTGTTAATTGGCATGGTTGATAGATTGAGTTGTAACGCGTTAGATTGTCTATCTAAAAAGCGAGTATTCATTTTACCACAAAAAATTGTTACTCGGCTTTCAACATTTTACAATTTTCTCTCTTTTCGTACGTGCTCGGTTCAAATTTACTATCTGGATTAATGATAAATCATTAGTTGTAAATTGATTCACAAGCTCTCCGTTTCTCTGTTGAGCATGGATATATTTACCAGTTACTGTTGTGGAATGATGTAGAGTAGTTTTTTATTGTTTATAAAGCACATGTTTTCATGTACTCATTAAGTTTTGATTAAACTATAAGATTGTTCTGGGTTCAAGTCGATATGAGCTTAAAGATGAATATATAGGAGTTTCATAACATCTTAAAGCAAAACAATCATCAAAGAAATATTTTGTTGCTAGTAATTTCTGTTGAACTACAACCACCACTCTTGAAAATATTTATACTGAAACTAGTTTTAACTTGTGTCAAATTTAAAAGTAAAAAAAAGGTAGATTGTGTAACACCCCCAATTTCGTGATACGCAGCGGAATTCAAACTGTGTGTTACTTCATGGCATAACAGTCATAACAATAGAAAACGTACTCTAATGGAGTCGTTTTAAAAGATTTATCATTCGATTTATATAAATATCAGAGTTTACAAAAATGAGGTCCCACATGGTTTCAAGTTTACAAAATACATTAAATGGGTTTTCGAATGATAATAAAATTTATAGCCTTCTTGAGTATCCGTGCTTCTCCTTGCCAGCCTTGTACAATATGGACCTGAAATACACGCTTAAAACTGTCAACACAAAGGTTGAGTGAAATTCATAGAGTTTAGGAAATCAGTTGAACACATAATGTTTGTAGTGTGAGTTATAAATTCACACCAATGGTTTGAAAACCAAAAGAGATATTATTGCACTAAGCTCATGATACCGAAAACGTTAACAGCTGTCATAAAATAGTAACTGATGCCCTAATAGGTAATTTGCCAATAAACCTATAGATGTTCAAATATAGTGCGTTTGTTTGCCTACCCGGTCAACACAAACGGGATTCGTCAATCCCAATAGGCCTATCCACAATATTCGCGATCACTCGCAAGTGATTAATGGTTCATGATAGTAGGGACTTAAGATTGGCAATAGTGGTACTTAGTGCAAATAATACATTCAGATAAGCATACAGTTTGAAAGCAATGTGTTCGATTTAAAATAAAGCATGTATCTCCCCCAAGGGTTTGTAAAACAATTAAGTAATAAAAGTGGGGCTATAAACTCACCTCAGAGCAAATGATATCAAATGTATAATGAGAATGATGGATATGCCATGAGAACTTTTACGAGCAACCTAAAATAGAATGTTGCGACTTAGGTTTGGAATAATGTTTAGGAAAACATAAACCATCCTATATACGTCTCTATGTTGATCATGATGTAGTACATGGTGTTTGTGTATGTCGTTTATAGAAATGGTCTAGTTGTGAAAACGTGTTTAGTTTATATATATCGTACTACCGTTCGGGCCATCACAATTCAGAGGTCATGCAGTAAACGTTCGAGGAGCTAGGACACTTTAAATCGTAAATCCAGCAACTCGTCAATACGTTTTACTCAAATGAAACCCCTCACATGAAGCTCCCTACTTTTGTAGCACTTAGTAGATACAACATATGTTTTGAGTGAAGATTGTTATAACATAAAGTTTATCATGTTTTTAATAAGTATCTAGTTTTTACAAGTTCTCGTCGTTTTCATAAATATGATCACCTTAGTTAACGGTCTTAGGTAAACAAGTCTTGAGGCTTTAGCCATGGCCTTGCCGTAACTTTGGTCTTGACTACCATGGTCTTGAGACTCAGCTTTGACCTTAGCCATAGCCGTGGTCTTGGCTTATGGCCATTAGGCCTCTTGGTTTGCTTTTAGTTGTGACAAAAGTATAGTTATGAGACTAAATATAGGGCAGTTTCTGTTTTTGAAAATAAATGGCCTGTTTAAGCGTTTTTAAGGTCCGAGCTTCTTTGAAAGTGAAGGAAAACGGCATTCCGGACAAATTTAGTGTTTTAACTTTTTGATGATTCGGACCAGAAGTACCACTTTTAAAAGGCAGAACCAAAACAGTTTCAATATGGCAGTTTTGGCGTTTAGGTTTCGCTAACTTCTTTTGCCTATAACTTTTGACTCGTTTGTCCGTTTTGGGTGATTCAAATTGCTACGTTTTTGTTTTAATATTATCTACAAGAATATGAAAATTATCAGATCTATATGTGGTCGATTTTGTGGAAACTTTGTACAAAAGTTTATCATTTATACACTTACTAACCCAAGTTTAACATATAGGTTCTTATAACTTGTTTTAAAGATTTTTGTACATCATGATCCAACATAGTAACTATATATATAGCATGAAATAGTTAAGATTATGAATAATAAAGATGAGATGATGGTGGTGATAAGTTGCTTACAACTTTTGGCTTTCAATAAGAAAGGAGTAACTAGTAAGGATCGGACTTTGATTGATTACTTAAGACTTCGGATTGAGCTAGCTTTCTACACCTTGGCACCCTTGCAATCTTGAAGAGTTGGTGATGAAGTACTAAGTGACTTGAGTGGATTTAAACTCAAGAAGATCACTTAAACTTGCTAGAGATTTGATGTAGTAGCTTGATCTTTGGAACTTCCTTGCATAAACTTGGAGTTTATAAATCAAATGATGGAAGATGTGTATGATTTGTGATATGAACTACCAAGAACAGAATATGAGGGTTCTTAGGATGCATTTTACTTGCTATTTATAGGAGGGTAAGTTTGGTTAACCATATATTGGGTTAATTATTAACCATGGTTAAGTTAGGACACTTGTAATGATCTAAATGAACCATGGTTAGGATTATGCCACCAAAATGATGACTCCCCCCCTAAGTCGGCTAAATAGAGATATGATGACTTAGGTGGATAGTTTTGGTCTTATCTTGAGTTTAGAGCATGATTTGGTTCCGTTAAATGCCAACCGTAAGTTGTTAAGCCATAAAACGTAAAACCGGGTATCGTAAAAATACGAAACTTGTAGGAATGATGAAACTCATCATTATACTCCATATAAAAATATAAAATGGGTGATAAGTCTCATTGGGTGCAAAAACGCTGCTTAAAGCTGGAAATACGGGTCAAAAACGCGTAATTCGCAGTTTATCAGAAAAGAAC